>VWZV01016212.1:445998-636672 GCA_013397155.1 Irena cyanogastra
AACTTCTCTGCCTCAGCTAGCTCAAAACTAACTAAAAGCAAAGGAGAGCTCTGTCCTGCTGTCTGTCCATCCGCAGACAACACAGTCCAGCAGCAGGATGCGGGGGAGCGAGTGCAGTTTCTGATAACAAGCTACGAGCTTCTCCTCTCCCCCCTTCGCTCTCGGAACAAATCTTAAAGGTGCAAAATTTATTATCCAGCATAATTAGAACAGATGATTATGGATACAAGCATCGTATAGACAACGCAGGACAGAGAGACTCCATAGCCTCTCTGGAGAATCTGTTCCAGTGCTTGGTCCGAAAGAGGTTCCTCATGTTCAGGTGGAACTTCCTCTGTTCCAGTTTCTGCCTGTTACCTCTTCTCCTATTGCTCAGCACCATTGAGAAGAGCCTGGATCCATCCCCATTACACTCTTTCCTCAGATAATCAGAGACATTGATGAAATCCCCTCTTACATTCACCTCCCACCTTCTTTTTCTCTATTCTGCAGAAAGCAAACAATTTTGATTTACCAAGGTCCACCTTAAAATGGAGTACAAATCCAGATGGCAGGATAGTCTGTGATACCCAGGACTGAATGCACAATATCCTTTCTAACTCCCTCTTTCTGTGTATAGGGAAAGCCACAGGTATATACAGATTAAAGGTAGGAAACCAAAGAATTTCTGTACTGCAGTGGCAGGTATTATAATGCGACAGCATTGCATCCAAATGCCTTTTCCTTAGCATGTGAACAGGAGTTTTGTGATGGAGTCACTTTGTTTTGCTGCCACCACGCAGCCACAGACCCTCCTCTGCCATGGGCTATAACTTGCACAAGGTGGCTGAGGCAGAGTTTCTTGCAGGGAAGCAAGTGGTGTGTCCACAGTGTGCTGCAGGGAGATAGAAGGGATTGCCCTGCCTGCTGTATCCAGCTCTTCAAATACACTCAGGTTTCATGCCACTATTTTCTCTATGCTGGATAGCTAGACAGCAAGGCTTTGGGCATCTGGCAGCACTCAGCAGAGGGGTGACTACCACAAAAATCCATGCAAACACAGTGTCTCACAGGTATGTGTCCATCTGGACACTGTCTTTCATTTTGCACCTTACAGCAAGCAGCAGGTGATGACTGTCATCCTTGCATCTTTCTTCCAGTTCCTTTGCTACTTCCTGGGCCAGGAAAGAATTAACTGCTGTGAGCTACACTCAACAATTGAGCAAGTGAATGGAGAAAGGCAGCACCAAGGCAGGGAGGACTGGGACCCAAGGGGTGCCTCTAGTCCCTCAGAGAGCAGGAGTCAGGAAGTCAAAGGGACAATGCAGGGACATTGTGCCTCTCTATGGGGATTTTTCACTGTCCTTCTTCTACACCTGTAGAGGTAGGTGTCACCAAAGCCTTGCCCAGGGAACAGGGCCCTGCTCTGCTCCCTCCCTGCTCACATGCTGCCTGGTTGCATCCCTTGCATGAGAAAAGACCAGTCTCTCCAGTCAATTCATCTGGAGCAGTGGTGAGGTCTGGGACTCCATATTCTTCTCTGAGGAAGATTTAATCTGTCTGCTCTTAATACCACCCTGTTGCTCTTTGATCAAAGATTATTTAAGCTATTATTGAAATATTGTGCTCAGACTTCTGTTATGGCCTGTATTCACAGAAACAATGCTCCCCACTAGCTGAGCAAATAATGTCGAGCTGTTTGTTTTAGACAGAATTCCACATATTCACTTTATGTTACTTTCACACTGCTGGTCACGAACAATGACACTTGTCCAGGGCTACAAATAATTACTGGGAATCATATTTCAGCAACATTTCCAGCAAGCTTCTACAGTGAAAATTCATTTGCAGCACTTCCAGTTACCAGGGATTTCTTTAATTATCTAAGCATCTACCTGATTGGCTTTGGGGTTTTGTATTCTGCTGAGTGCCAGACTTCCTCACTGTGTTTCCATTCTTTGCATTTTAACCATGTTTGCAAAATGTCAAACATCTAAATCAGTTTGTCTTTTGTCAGATATGGAAGATTATTGTCTGCAATGATCAGCAGCCACTAACCTGGCCGAATCCATGCTGTTTGTTTGCTAGTTCTACTATGGACACCTTGGCTCCCAGGTATTCTCAAGCTTGAGCATTAGCACAGTAACTTTTTTATTGCAAGATTGTTTAGAGTAGCAAATACAGGGTCAGAGCAATGACCACAGACCAGGACTAAATGTTTGACATTGCTGCTCAGTTTGGATACCTGACATGGCATATATGGACATGTATTTCCAAAGCAGAGTTACTTAGTCCAACGTGAAAAACCAAGCTGCTGATGTGAGCTATAGATCAGGCTTAGAAAATTAGTAGATGCTATTGACAATCCTGGAACTTTGCCAAAAAAGTTCCTGTCAAGGTGGTTTTTTTTTGTTGTTGTTGTTGTTTCAATTTAGTTTGGATTTTTTTTCAAGTGCTCCTGAGAATCACAGAATCATCACAGAATTATAGGATGGTTTGGGTTGGAAGGGACCTTGAAGATCATGCAGATCAATCCCCCTGCCATGGCAGGGACACTTTCCACTGCAACAGGTGGTGGCTCAAAACCCCATCCAAGCTGGCCTTGAACACTTCCAGAGATGAGACACCCTGCTTCCCTTTTTTGTTTGTTTTTAATAAAGGTTTCATAAAGTTGTTTCCAAGCTATATTTTGGAACAATTAGGGCACTTCAACTGCTGCCCCACTTAACAGAGAGAATTTGCATTGTTGAGATTCATCATGCATTTGAAAACTGTTGTATGGCAAGTCTAATAATCCAAATTATTGTTTGCTAATCCAATTAGGCATTTTAATTAAACTGTGCAAAGTTCAGTGCTGCTGTAAGGTTTTATATGTGCCTCTTGGTTCATTTTCTTTTATAATTTTAGGTGTTATCAGATGACAGAGCTCTAGCTCAGAAAAACAAAGGTGAGGTGCCTGCATATTGGCATACTGAGTGGGTAGCTCTCAAACACTCCTGTCACTCTTTCCTGAACAGTCAAGTCAGATAAAATTGTAGATCCTATCATTAGCAAAGGCATCCAGTCCATTCCTCTGCCACTGGTTCACTCTTGGCTGTATATTTACTTCTGTTTCCTTGTGACCATCACCTAGACTTCAAATCTGCTCAGAATACACTTATAGGATCTGGGCCCAAACTGAGTTAAAAGATTTGTTACATAAACTAGCAAAGCCCAGAAATAGACTGAGGGAGTGCACATGAACTCTGCTAATTCCACGTAAAAAAGGCAAACTGAAGTATACCTGAGCTGGAGTTGCTTTGTACTTGACAAAAGAGCCCTACTGTTTAAGCACACCCTTCACTCCACAACATGTCTTGTTACATCTGTTCTCATTCTTCTGGAAAAGAAGGATGAGGAGAATGATAGTTCCTCTATGGCCAGATAAGGGAACCCTTCCCCTTCACATGAGAAAGAGTGACCCACACAATATTCTCTTCTTCCTAAGCAAAGCTGGAGGGAGGCAGCAAACCAGGCTTCCCAAGTGGAGAGCTCTGATGAGCTGTTACATCCCAGCGTGCTACTTTCAGGGTCAGCACGAGCTTTGAGCTAGCAACCAACTCTGCTCTGAGAATGCAATCTTTCCTTTTCCAAAGGAAAAGGTGCTGATTTTCACTATTCCACAAATAGTGCTGATTCTGAACCAACAAAAAGTGACTGACCATCCTCTTAGGCAAGCAATATGACCATGACTACTCCTCCTCTGCCTGTAGATCAGATATCAGATCTTTCCTCCACTGGGTGGATGGAAACAAAAGCAGTGCAACTCACTACAAGCATAGGATTAGGACAGGTACTCATCTTTCCTGACACTTCTCAGGAGAAAGACTAGCAGAGCTTTAACTCTGCTCCATGCTTCTACAGCAACAACAGTTGGACAAGAAAGAAAATAGAAAAGCAGCCTTATGTTTTTAAAATTTTATTATATGGTGCTTTACTCTTTTCTTTGCCAAGTTCATATTGTCAGAATAGTTTATTCTGGTTTTAATTATTTTAAATACCAATTTTTTATTTTGAGTTTTTTCATTTTGAATGGTCTTATACCTACAAAAGTCTCCTCCAAATCTGTTTCAGGAAGACTAGAAAGGGCTGTTTTCCTGCTGTGATGTGGGATGTTAGACCATCTTGCTGCTTGATGGGTGAAGAGCCAGGTTCCATGCTGGCAATGGACTTCTCATCAATTGCTGATTGAGATTTGTAAAATTACAGATTAGCTGACAGCAGAGATCTGTGGTTGTGCTACTAACTACGACTGCCGAAGGAGTCAGTAGGAAGATTCCAGCCTGCAGGCCACCACTCTTCTTAGCATGATCATTAGCTCTGTCCTGCATCAGCACTTAGGATGTGCTTCACCTAGGACTGGACTTCAAGGCCACCCACTGCCACCAGCAGCCCAGCTACCTATCTGTCATGATGTATTCCTACTATGGAAAGTTTGGTGTTGGTGTAAGACAGGTTGCAGTGTCTGCTTAGTCAGTGGCTTCACTTCATATTAAAGGCTACTTAAGATCTGGAGTGTGGCTATCTCCTTTTTCCCCACCTCCAGCAGAAGCAGCCAGGGAGCTCTTCTCACCCTTTGTCATGCATCCTCTGTATCTCAGAACAGGAGGCACTACCCCTGCACAGCTCCCAGCTCTCCCAGTTGGCTGGGCAGAACTCCAGTTTGGGATTCAGTTTGGGATTGCAGCCAGGCTTATCTTATCTGCAGAGGTTTCTTGCCTGAAACCAGGCCTGAAGGGTTTTCAGTTTTCAGTCCTCACAACTGAAAGGGATTTTTTTTATCTGACTTTTTACCTGAGGAGGCTATAACCCTCTGGGTTTCATTCTTTTTAGGTAAACAACTCTCTAGTCTGTGTAGATGTGCCTCCAGGCAGGTATAGATGCATTTTACGAACTGAATAAATACCTCAGCTACACATTTGATCTTGGCAAGCAGGGAGTTATTCCATCATGCAGGATGAAGATGGCCTTTGTAACATAGGTAGATAAGAGGTAACTTTCCAGAGATACACCTCTGTTCTAACTTATACATGGCAGTGTTTCTTTCTGGGCTATCTGAAGTCTTGAAAATAATTTCTTTCTATCCAATGTGCTTTAAAGATTCATGGTTTTCACCCTTATGAAAACCCAAAATTTTTATTATTGGGTCAGAGACAGAATAAAATGCATGCTTAGTTTCTGAGTTTGGAGGAAGGGTGATAAGCATGACAGTCAGAAAGAGCATGTGGTGACACCATGCACTAGGCTTAGCTGGGTACAGTTCCATTTCTTTTATTTCTCTTGGAAAATAAAACGGGATTACCTTTCTCCCCATGCCTAAGTGGGTGTTCCACAGAAACTGTTGGACTGACTGAGGGGGCCAGCCATATTCACCCAAAACACAATTTTCTGAGAAGTTGCTCTTTGAAAGAACATGTGCATCAACAAGTAAATACTTTCTCCATCCTACTTTCTTTAAATTTTTTTTTAACCTGAGCGGTGAGTCCTCCTCCCACAGTGAAAGAACCCTTGGTAAACTCCAGCTTGGGAGCCCAGCCACTCCTAACGTTAGCTTGCACCATTATGCAAATACAGCCCTGGTGTTCCCACAGTCTGGGGAGGGACACAATCCCAGCTTCCCACAGCATCCAACAGCTGCCTACAGCCTGGGCTCTGCCACCATTGAAGACTGCAGTGTTTGTCTACACTTCAGTTTTGACTTGGGTTTTGCCAGCTTCTGTCACCGGATGTACTTGTTGCAGCTCTGTGCTTGAGAGACTCCTTCTGCTCTAGTTTTCGGATGCGATAAAACATTAATTGCTGAGAATACACAACTTCAGCTGCTAACATTTAAGAAAGACGGTGAAAGCAAGATTTCAATCATAATGCTTTATCTCAATGCCTACATGTAAACCAAATCCAGTAACTTTCTGTTTACTTTTTCTGGATGACTGTATAAACCTGCTCAGCAATTTCAAAAGACATTGAAAAACCACAAAACCCTGTTGGTTTTTTTTTTCCATTTTCGAATTGAATCTTGCAGCAAAGCCTGAGAAAACATTAGACCTCCTGACAAAAAGTAAGCAGTCCATTTCTCCACTCTCAAGAGCAATTCCAGTAGTGCACTGAAACTCCTTTTCACTCAGGTCAAACAAATTGACTACATTGACTCCATTCCTCCATGAAACAGGATCCTAGCCTGGACACAATGGAACTCTAACGTTACAGGGTTCCAAGCTGATAGCTGCAAGTGTTTGGCTTGTGTTCTGGGATAAGTTTTGGGCCCTGGCTGAGACGGTAACATGTTGGTATGTTCCTGTGGACAGATCCAGAAGAGTTGAAATCTCTTTTCTTCCTACCTCTCTTCAAAAGGCCCCCTCGCCTCCCCAGAGAACAGGAGGGGAGCAGTGAGTACCCCTCACCCTATCACTGATCCTCTTGCATCATGCAAGGCAACCTCAATGAACAAATGTTTACAGCCCAGTCTCTTCTCCCATTTAATTTTGCTCATCTATGATGGTGAGAATACTTAAATATCCAAACAGAGAATACTTATGGTTGTCTGCCTGTTAGCACAATTTTTTACGCCTGCCTCTAAAACTGTAAACATGGGAATCAAACATCTGTTGTGCTTTCAGCAGGAAAAGAGATTAAAGTGAGGTACAACTACTAACATTCCTTATTTCTGGCTCAGATTTTTTTTTAATTGCTAAGAGTTTTAACACAATGATCTTATACACAATATGAAAGAACTTACATTTAAATAGGCTTACAATTATTTTCACTACATCTTAATAATTTGAATGACACATGCCTTACTCTTTCATGAGCTGCCAGGGTAAAAAATCCCGTCCAGCCCAGCAAAATTCTCTCTGCATGGCTTCCCACCAGTGAACAGGAAAGTAACACTCCACGAATCTCCAGTCGTCACCTAAAGTTGCCCAGTGGCTTTCAGGTCTGCAAATGGTCCTATTGTCAAGGTGATATATATATTGTCAGACAGATATTTTCTGTGCTGCAAATGTTAGAAGAGTTCATAAATTCAAACTTGTAAAGGAGTCAGAATCATGCCATTGCTTTTTAAAGCAATGTATCCAGTCAACTGAGCTCATGTGCAGCTGAAGGCACACCAACTATTTTGGAGAAAATAACTATGGATATTGTTGTTCACATAAAAATGGTGCTATGTAAATTTATTTGTTCATTTCAGGCAGAAATCTCTGTTTCAGTCTTTTTTTTTTAGAATGACTTGATTTTTAGACAGATTTCTTCTGCACTGTAACTGGGACTACACTTAAGAGAAACAGAGCTAAACAAAGAAATAGTTGTTTCCATCTCTTCAGCAATGTGTTGTAATATTGCTAAAGTTATCAAACTTTCTTACGAAAATATAAAACCATTTCTTTATAATTAAGTAATAGGATACATAAAATGAAACATTATATTAATAATTTATATTTTTTAAAACTTCTTTGGCTCAAGATGTAGTAGCCAGCACTTTGCTGTGTGTTATTATCAGCCCTGTCTTCTGAGCAGAAGCAGCCCTTCAGGTTTGTATTTTAGAGGAAACATATCTTTCTGTATCACCAACTATAGAAAGATGAGTAAAATAAATTTATTTCTCTACATGCTTGGGATTCACTGTGTTTGCTCCTGATAAATTGGAAGGATACAAATTTCCTCCCAGTGATACAAAGAGGATCTTTCTGATCTTTCTGCATACTCCAGCCAGTCTACATGACTTTATTTCTGTTTTTGGGAAAGGGCTTCTGAAAACCTGCCAGAAGGTTTTCCCAGTGATTCCAACTGGTAAATGCCATAGGCATGGGAATATCTCAAGACAAAGATGATAGGAAACCCCTTTTTCTATCCTTCAGCAGCATCACAACCCTTTCTGTGGTCTAAGTGTCTCTCCACCTTACGGTGCCATCATCTGACAGAGGATCCAGAGAGAATAAAAATACTGCTACATAAAAACCCATTTATATGACAAAAGAAAGAAAACAGACTCAAAAGAACGTTCGTGTGTTCTGATGCCATCACTGCGAGATGGCACAGGACAGTGTGTGCACGGTACAGTGTCTGGCAATAAAAAGAGGAAAATGCTGGGCAAGAAGGAGCCTCTGTTGACAGCACATGTACATTATTAACATTTGATGGAGGAAAGGAAGGAGAGGAGAAGGATGCAGAATAGATTTCCTTCAGCTGGTGCTCTACTTCTTATGAAACGAAAACCTCACAAACTCAGTAGGAAAGTGGCATGTCAGGAAACTTTAATGATCAAGTAGATGTTAAGTCAAAAAATCTCTAAAAGATTTTCCCCTCCAGGTCAGATATTACGAAGTGATATTGCTTTCCAATCCTGTAATAGATTATGCTTTATTTGCTGGGATAAATTTGCATTTGTGTCTGACAATCTATCTAGGAAGCTAAAGTCCATAAACACACAAGAGAGTTCATTAGGAAGTAGATGGTGTTGTTTCATTTTATACTCAGGTTATCAGTCAGATATAGGTAACATTTTAATTAATATTTATTTTACATCCTAAAATGAGCTGTTTGCTGTTTAGGAAAATGCAGTTTCTAAAAAACAAGAGTTACAGAACATTTCTACTTTATGAAACAACTTCATAGTATGTCAACAAATTGGGTCCACATCCCTCAAGTTTCAGCAAAACCTGTGATAGATAATGTATGACTAGAAATAAAAATTGATTTAAAACAATTATTTAAACTATTGGCACGAATGGTTCAGTCTTTCAGTTTGGATTTTTCCTTCCTGTTTTCTTCTCACTCGTAGGCACAGGACAAATAAACTGAGTCAGCAGCCTTGTCAGTGGCTTCATCTTTTTCCTTTCTGTTGCTTTTCCATTTTTTTTCCTTCAGAAATACTTACTTTTATTGGCTCATCTCTTCATCTGTTGACTAGTTTGCCTCCAGGAGCAAGTTCCTCCTCTTGAAGTACACCACCTTGGCTGCCTCCTGTCCCTCATTCTCTCAAACAGGTGAAGAGCTGAAGTCTCCAAAGGAGGAGGGGATCTCCTTTCTGCCACCAGCGTAACATCCAGGCAGTGGAGTACCCAGAATATCTGACTTACACTTCTTTTAATTGACCAAATCTAATGTGATGCTTGTTCATTATAACCCTCACCTTTGCTTTATTGCTCAGTTGATTTTTAATACATACTGAAGGTTTCCAGCAGCTCCCATAAGTGGTACGTTGCCCCAAGACCTATTCAGCGTTGCAGTGTCAGTCAAAGGTATTTTTGTTGCGAATTTTAGACCTTATTAATTCATGCATGGCACAAGAAGCCATGTATATCTATTTTCAGTGGAGATATAATTAAAAGGTGCATAATTACGGTTAGAAAATATTCCTAGAAAACTTTACTCTTTTGGCATGTGATGTTTTCTTACAGGTAACATTCTGGGCAGTCTTCTAGGCTCACCAAAGATTAATATCAAAACAGTTAACCAGTGGAAAGATGCCTCAATTTTTCAGCTGAGCACATTTTATCGTTGCAATTTAACAAAGCATCGAAAACATTTTTCACTAATGCTTTAAACCAAGTCATAAGTTTGAATGTAAATAATATTCAGTATTATTTCTATGCATTGAAGTCAGTACAAACCTGATAAAATTCTCACTAAAGGGAAGAACACACGATTAAGTCATACCGAACCTGCTTATTAGATGGACAGGAGGCATTGTAAAGAAACATTTTCTTTCTGTAGATTTTCTAATGGAAAGGTTTTTGTTCTTACATGTTTATGAACAAATCTCTCTGGATATACAAGAACAGCTCTTTGAGTGGACACATTTATTCTTCAGTGAGCTACTATTTTATTTATTCTGACAAAAAAAAAAAAAGGATTTTTTTCTGTATATATGGATTAAAATGAACAGCAATAGCTGCCAAAATTCATGCCTACTTAAACACTGATATTCTAAACGGAAAAGTATTAATTTTTTTTTCTTAATGGAGGACTTTTGAAACACTTGGAGTAGAACATAACAAAGGAAAGTCCTGACTACCTGTGATCATGCGGTACCTTTTGCAGGAATTCATCCACCAGCTCCAGCATCATGGCCCTATGATTTGTGTAACTTTCTGCCTATTCAAACGCACATTTCCATCACAATTGTATGAGAGAGATTCTTAGTATTTTTCTCTGCTGTAAAACAGCTGCTGCCTTTCAGTGTTGGTAAAATAGTTCTACATATAATTTTCCTTTTTTGAAATGAAAGTGTTTTGAGATCTCTCTAGATGAAGCATGGACAAGAAATGCAAATTATCCTTAGCCACATAACTCAGAATTACCTTTGTATTTTATTCTAAATCTGTATCTGGACATATAAAAATCCTGAAAACCGGTGACATTAGACCTGCTCATATAAGTGACATTCTTTCGGGGAAAATAAACAGATAGAACTGCCAGCTGCTGCATGAATCTTGTAATGGAATGAGTGCTAATGCTGAAAAGCACCTCCTTTAGTGAAATTTTTAATACAAAAATTTGATTTATGTGTTTAGAAAAACAGCCCCAGAAAATTAATATCCAAAACCTTGAGTGAATTTATGCCATAACTTCTCAAGTTTCTTTTTCTCCCCAGTTTTATTAACATAGACATTTGGGTTTGCACCAGTACTTGCTCTTTGAATCTGTATATCTAAGTTTCCTCCAAGTAATGACTGTAACAAAACATACTCTGGCAGAACCTTGCAAAATATAAGCCTGTTTAAATTACTCAGTAAAGATAACATTTCTTCAAAAATGCAGAAAAAGAAACTCTAGCTGCATGTAAATTAAATTTAGAACACTCCTTTGCACAGAGTGAAAGTCTGGCAGGCCAGGAAAAATCCATAAATGTGATTGCAGTGACAGAAAGTACAACAAGAAAGAGGTCTCTGATGTCCAGGCAGCACATGCATGCCCTGTGCAGGAGAAGTCTCCTCACAGAACTGTCGATGGCTTTGCTCCCCCCTCTCCATGACATGGTTGCCTCTATTTCCAAGCTTTCTAGAAGCTTCCAGGCAAGATTTGAATGAAACCAAAGCATTGAATGAAAGAGCAAGAATAAAGCGCCTATCAAACTTTTATGTCGTTATTTAGCTACAAGCAGCAACAGGGGCTCCAATGGTAAGAGATTCCCCATCTTGCTGCTGCTACAGCAATGTCAGGAAGGATTTTGGTAAATGCTCTCCCATTTATACACTGCTCAGCACCATGGCAAAGCCACGGGTAAGACTGGTTACTTGCAGGGATTGCTACCAGAACTTCAATATGGGTTAGGAAAAATGGTTTGCCTAGGTCACCACCTTTCCTGTGGCAGTAATCAAATCATGGCTTCCAGTGGAGACTGGAGCACTCCATGGGACGTCAATGTTGCAGTGGAAGCCTATTTTGATAAAGATTTAAAGGAAATGCCCTTAACCATAGTAAAGACGAGGACCATGGCAGTTTCAGCTCATGTCTCTCATTGGAAAGCAAGCAAGTAGCAGGCACTCTGAGGAGGGACCGCAGGACAGGTGCCAGCAAACCAAACCCCTCCAGGGCCTGTCCATCTGAAAATGGAGAGAGGACGTAGATGGGTGAAACGCATATGTACAAACCTGAATATAAATGCTAGTTTAAATACTTCTCAAAGCATCCTCAGTACCACTGTTGCTCAAGGTTTTTGTTTCACGGCTAAAGATAGCTCTGCTGGTAACATGAGACAAAATAACGGCGGAATTGTTTTACTCCAAGAGAGGCTGGGTACTAAGGAACCAGCTTTATTTCCTCCCACCACCAGCTCCTTCTAAAAGATCCTTTACTGTGAGCATTACCTTGTATTTCTTAGCATGAGCATTAATGGGACCTCAGCATCCCTACGGCAGTTCTGTAAATGCAGGACTGCCTCTGGGGTACAGCCATGGGCCTGTATCAGGTGTGCTGCTAATGTAAGCCAAGCAAGCCTACGTTTATGCATTTTAAAATACCAGACTTCTGTTTCCATGACAGAACTTGAAAGAGACAAAGGGCTGAAGGCTCACAGCTACAGAGTAAAAAAGATTTTTAGCATGGCAAAAGATTTGCTTGGTTTTCTGCTGCTCCAGTCCCAAGATCTCTCTTCCACCCCACTCTCCTTTGCACCAGAATCGCTGTAGCTCCCTCGAGAGACAAGAGTATTTCGTAAGAATTTCCAGCTCTTAAGATAATTTGTGCTGCTTGTGGTATGCAAACGAGCTTTATGGGACTGGGATATCTTTACAGTGTTCAAAGCAGCAGAAGAACCCCAAGGTATGCTGCACCGTTCAGGATC
The DNA here is from genome assembly GCA_013397155.1 of Irena cyanogastra. Lineage (NCBI taxonomy): Eukaryota > Metazoa > Chordata > Aves > Passeriformes > Irenidae > Irena > Irena cyanogastra. Next base: position 458,303 of record VWZV01016212.1, read on the forward strand.
TGAAAAGAAAATTCTGAAAAGAAATTCTGCTCCTAATTCAAGGGGAAAAAAAAGGAAAAAAACCCCATAATCTGTAATAAGTGTCTACTTTTGATTGTGAACATTAGATGACAAGCTGAACCACCTTTCCACTCTGTTTCTATAAAAGCTCTTTTAATCAGCCTTAAAGTGCAGAAGGGCTGCAGGTAGATCTCTGCCAAAGATCATGCAGTTTAGTGACGGTCTTGGCTGATGAGACACTTCAAGACCTGATCCAGGGCATTGAAGGAACATGGAAAAGGATGCAGAAGCAGCAGGCAGTTACCTAATACTATCAAATCTCAATAAAAAAAATGACAAGCTGAGACATTTTGGCAGGCTTTCTGAATACCTAATAGGACAATGCTTGTGTAAATGGGCCTGGAAGTGAAGTGCAGAGAAATAAATTCATAGCAGAAAAAAAAAAACCCAAACCTACACTTTAGAAGCAGCAAATTATTTCAGTTCAAAGCTCTTCAGATCACACCTGACCACAGGGTGACAGAATTAGTCTCACTCATTGTTTCTGCAAGACATGATTCTCGTCCAGTACTTTACACGTAGCAATTCAACAAAAACGCTCCCAACCCGAGCCAGAATACATAAATATTTAACTTTCTGGCAGAGCGACCGTGTGAGTATTTGTACCTATGGCTCTGCTGTGACAGATAAAAAAACCCGTACTCCTTCCTCACAGCTACAAAAGAGAAAGGGAATAAAACCCTGGGACCGTCGGGAGGGTTTTTCCACGGGGCCAAGTTCTCACAGCGGTTCCCTTAAACCACCAGACCGCGCTGATCGCAAAGGCAAACGCGGGGGCATTCCCACGCACCGGGCAGACGTGTCTGTGCACGACAGATGTAGGCGGCGGCGGGAGAGGTGGTGCGATGCCCTCCTCCTCCTCCTCCTCNCTGGGAGGCGCCGCGGGGCCGGGCGCGGAGCTGCGGGCTCGGGGGTGTGAGCGGCCGGGCAGGGCGCCCCCAGGATGCTGCGGTTCCTGCGCAGGACCTTTGGCCGGCGGTCGATGCAGCGCTACGGGCGAGGAGCCGGACGCGGAGCCGGGCGAGGTGGGCTCGGCGGCGAGGGGGACGAGCGGGACGGGGGGCTGCGAGGNACCTCCAACACAGCCGAGACCCGCCCTTCTGCCTGCGCCCACTTCTCCATCCCCCCTCGTCTTTTTTTATTTCCAAATAACTTCCCCCGTCCCCTCTCCCGCCCGTCCGAAGGGGCGGGAGCGGCAGACGGGCGCGGGAGGGACGCGGGGCGGGGGCAGCACGGAGAGCTCGCCGCCAGGCAGGGGCCGCCCGGCAAGCCCGGCCGGGGAAAGAAGCTCCGCGCCCCCGTCGCTTCTGTCCCGTCCCCGGCCCGGGGGCGGTGGCGAGGGGCTGCCGTCGCGCAGACACCGCCCCAGCGGCCGCGGAGCCGGGGCGGTTTCTGGAGAGAAGCAGCGCGGCTCGGCTCGGCTCTTTCCCAGCTGAGCTGCGAGGCGCTCGCCCGGCCTCCCCCGCAGGTGGCCNCCGTCCACATCCCGGCGGCCGGCGGCAGCAAGCTGGTGCTGCAGTGCCGCGTCCTTCTCCTGGACGGGACCGAAGTCAACGTGGAGCTGCCGGTGAGTAGCGTGCGCTTACCTCCGCCGCCTGCAAAACGGCGCCTGCAGCTACCCTCTCCCCTCCTCCGCATCGTCCCCCCTTCCTGGCGACAGGCACCTGCGAGTGCCCCCCCCCGGCCGCACAACAGGCGCCTTTCGCCGGGAAAGCCTCGGTAGTTTCATCCTCCCCTCCGCGGGCGCCCTCGTCACCGTCTCCGCCTGCATGCACCTGCTGCCAGGTGCGCGGCGCGCCTCCCCGCCATGACCGCCGCCCGTCCCCGTCCTGCCGGCGGGAGCCGTCTGCGCCCTTCTTCTCTCTCCCCGGAGCCAGCGGGGAGGTGGGCACCCGCTCTCCTCCTCCCCTGCGCAGCCGAAAACAGCCCCTTGCAGCGCTGCCTTCCGCGGCGCCTCTCCTGCCGGGAGGGCCCGTCCGCTCGGTGCGGGCGCTACCTGTGCCTTTCCCCGGCTGGTGCGGGGGGGCTGCCCGCTGATCCCGCCCGACGGCACCGCTGGCTGTGGGGGGCATCCTGGAGTGCCAGGCAGGGGAGAACGGAGCTTCTGCGGGGCAGCGGTGCCTTTGGCGTCGCTGCCCTGCGGCTCGCAGCCCCCAGCCGCACGGCACCTGTGGCACCGCGGGGAGAGTGAGGCGCGGCCGCGCTGCCCCCGCTGCGGCGGGGGTCTCCGGGGTTCGCCGCGTCCTTCTTCTCCTTAGTTCTTGTTTCCCACCGTCCCCACTGCCGGGGCCGGCTGAAGGGCCCTCCGGGATGCCCGAGGCGCTCTTGCCGTCCCGTGGCGCTCGAGTGCGGGGCCGGGGTCAGGGGTGAGCCCGGGCGGCTCCGGGGGTGCAGCGCGACCCGGCCCGCGGGTGCGCGGACGGTGCCGGCGCTGAACTTTCTCCCCTCCCGCCGCCGTGCAGGAGGAATGAGGAAGGGACGGTGCTGGCCTGCGGTGCTGTACGTGTGTTGTTTGTGCCTGCTAGCTGACGTTGGGCCGCGTTTGTAGGTGTTTCAGCATCCCCAAAGCCCGTTGTGTGTCCTTTTATCTCTCTTAAGGCAGCTGCACGGTGTGTATCGGTAATTTGCAGTTTGGGTTTTTTCATTCCTCGGAGTGCTAAATACTTAGCACGCGTCCTTTTTTGCTGATCTATTCCCTCCCTCTTGAAAGCCAAGTTTCCCATGAAATAGTATGGAAGTTTACTATGTTTGAAAAAACATTTAATCTTCTTCCCATTTCAACCTAAATAGGCACCAGCCATTAAGCTTGGTCTCCAGAAGCAGGTGGTAGAACTTAGTGAGTGTAACAAGCTGAGAAATTGTGCACCTCTTTAATCTCCAGCAATATAAAAGAGAGGGTTTTTTCAGAGTACCTTTAGACTCTTGTTAGGTGCCTTTCATATTCGCTGTCATCTGTATATATTGGCATCATTTCACTAAAACATGGAATTTGGCAACCCTATTGTTTCTGCTTGAAAGAAGCAGAAGAGATTGAGTAAGAGTCTTACAAGTGAAGTATGTGAACGGAGCCACCTAGAGATACTTGCTGCAGCATTGTCAGGCCTCCCTTGCCTACAGACTACATCACACATTTCTAGATATTTGAAATGCTAATATATTTCCTCTCCTCACATCTCCTTCTCAACTTGCTGCACTCCTCCTAGCATCTCAGCACAAATCTTTTATAAAGTAGAGTTGATTGTTATCAGTGTGCTAAGAGTTTACTTGTAGAGGTCTATGTCAATAAGCTTGGTAAATATTTTGTTTAATGTTATACTCTGATTTGTCAAAGGTCAAATTTTGCTGGAGAGCCTGTTTAAGATGGTCTGAGGATTTGTAGGATCAGAAAGTGAGGTAATGACACTCTTAGTCCTTGCATGCTGAAGACATGTGGATATATCTGCGTGGCCCAGTAAAGAAGCTGTGGAGCATTCTTGCTTGAGCTGACCTCCAAATGAAGCTTAGACTTGCCAGTTCTCTCAGAATGTGAGCTGCACATGTGGTGGTTGTAGCTCAGCTTTCCAAAGACAGAGTAAGAAGCTGGCTTTTTTTTTGCACCCAAATCCCTAGACTGATGGAGTACTTTGGAGCATGTAATAGCTGTCAGTGTTTTGAGGATTAAAAACTGTTCTGTTGAAATACATATCTGTTCCTCATGTTTTTTTCCTTTCTTTAACAGAAAGTGACACCCACACTGAGAGTTAGAAAAACTGAAAGAGGCACTGCACTGTTTATAGAATTTGATCAGTAAAGTTTCTCTAAGCTTTGCAGGTCTAGGTTTTATGGGAATAGGGCGTGAAAAAGAAAGTGCTTTAATACTCAGAAGCTGAGGTGTGGGACTGGTTAAGCTGAATGAATTGAGTAGCATCTCTTAAAAAAAAAGTGTATGGTGCTTTCTTTCATTTCAGCTCAAATTTTATCAGAAGGAGGGAGTGTGGGCTTCATCACCAATGAGCAGCTTTCTCATGAAGTCAAGTACAGAGATGATTGCACAGGATTTCTGTGGTGCTGATTGTGTTTGCAAGCACTTATTTCAGGAGATACTGGCATCTATAAAATGTGCTCTTCATGCTGACATTGCACCCCTCTTGCCTTTCTAGTTGAAAAAGGAACTTGTTGATATTAGAACACAATACTCTTGCAACTACAACTTTCTAGGCTATCTCTAAGACTTTGTTTAGAAGTAATTGAAAGGTTTATTCAATTTCAAAGACTACGGGATTTATTTGCTTGTGTGGAGGAATGACAGAAAAGGCATGACTGAAGGAAAATTAGCTACATACACAGAAAAAAGGCATGACTGGAGGAAAATTAGCTATATACACAGAAAAAAACACGTTTTTTTTTTTAGTTATTGTTTTATTTTTTTTAATATTCCAGTAAAACTGAAACTCTGAAACTTTTGTCCAAGTTAAATGTATCATGTTCTGCCACAGTGTTTTCTTATAAGTAAGGGCTGTTGGAAAAATGAATCCTACATCAGTAAGTTGATAACTGTTGTTGTGGTTAATGTTATAATTTGTGTGATAATGTCTGTATCAGAAAGTACATATCTCATAAACTCTTCTTAGTTTGTGGTGGTAACAGAAGCAGAGATCTACCCTGATCTCCAGGTTCTTCCTTAGTTTGTTATTCTCTAGGCTGTATAGCAATAGTGAACTAGAGTCATCTTCCTTCTTTATCTGTGCTTCCACACCCTCTTTCTACCGGAGCATTTGCACTTTATTCTTTTTACTGCATGTGCTCTGCCCTTGGACTACCCCATCTGCTAGCCTGCCCTTCTACGTGCTGTGTACTCTTTCATTTGTAGGTGTTCTCTGGCTTTCACAAACTTGTTTCATACCCAGCTGCCCCCACACAAATGTCAACATAAGATTATTCTGAGCACTGCAGATATCCCTGGATAATGGTTTCTGTACTCAGCTTCTTGCATGAAATTTCAAGGATTGCTTAATGATGCTGGCTTTTTTCTTCACTCTTAAGGCAAGAATCATGTACCTTAAAAGTATTCTTTCTAAACAGAATAATGCACTGGATGGCTTTTTAAACCCACGAGCTCCTCGGGGCCCTGTATTGAATGTGAGATGCTATTAAGGTTGGATCTGTTATACAGGAGTGAGTGGCAGTTGACCAGTTCTGTTGCTGTGGGGTGATTTCCCGTGGGAAGGGGAACGTAAATGGTGTCGTTACTTCTTCTTGACCTGACTCCACGTGTCTGCCCGTCTGAAATCCAGTGATGAGAACTGATGCAAGGAGAAAAACGCTTCCATTAGAAACCATCCCTCCTCCCTCACACGTAGCTGTCTGTGTATTTCTTTTTACCATTGGAGACCTGTTCAGTATCTTTTGTGTTGCCCTCTCACTTGCACTGGAGGCTGTTAGCTGGTCAGAGTTTGCATCTTGGTTGCAGGTAGATGGAAGGCCACTTGCTCACTGTTGCCAAAACAATCCTGCCTCTGTTTTTCTGGAGGACTCGTGACTTTAATGAAAGAAAAACTGGTTGTAGGTGATGCTCTGTTCTTACAGAAAGAATGCAAGGAGAGAGCATTGACATTTAGGCAGCAGTGATGGTGCCTGCTAGTTAATACATAGATGGCTCACAGATAAAGCCAAAAAGCCAAATTTTTCTTAACTCTAAGGCACAACGGCTGACATTTCTAAAAACTGAGCCTTTGATTTTTAATTAGGTGCATCTTATGAAAGCTTAAAGGGCAGATATGAAAGATGGCTATTCAGTGGAACTGTCAAGAGTAGCAGGAATTAATGTTGCTTAATACTGTTGAAAACAGTATTTTCTGATAAATTGTGGGAGGGCAGGAGGAGAATGTGTAGAGTGTTCTTGGCTTTCTGTAGTCTTAAGTGGGATAAAAGAAGAAGCAAATGGTAAGCTTCTTCCACTATGAAAATCCTCATCCTGCAAAGCAGATATAAGATACCTTACATTTTGTCTGATATGAATCCACAGAAGTCAGCATGTTGTCTGTTATAAATACTTTTGAAAAATCTTCTTGCTCTGATAAATTTCTCTGCTGCTGTGAAGACCATTACAAAGACTTGTGTGATGTATCAGAAAGTATGTAATGTTTAAGGATTAAATTAATCAACAGCTCAAAATATAACTCTTCAAATCTGTGCATTATTTTCAGATGAATGGCTTTTATATTATTTCTTTGCCTTCCTTTTGGTGTATCTGTTTTAATAATTGTTTTGGCTGCTATGGAAACACTTCAGGATAGGAATAGTAAATGTTCTCCAATACTGTTTTCTAATCTCTGATCTGTTATGTATTCTATTATTTTCTTAGTGGGATAAGATGAACATAGCAAAAAATTGCTGTCTGGCCTTTATGCTTACATCAAGTATAATTGTTAAATTACCTCTTGAGCAGTCATCTCAGTTTTATTGATTAGTGTATTTGACTTGATAAAGTTATAAATATCAGGAGAGAAGTGCAATTCATTTTTTCTTTCTTTCTTACCACACATGGCTTCCAAATAATGTTTCATGAATATTAGCTCTAGAGAAATGCACTAATATGCATGTAGATACTTGGATTTGGGTCCTGCTCTGGAGTTTCCTAGCTAAGGAGTTACACACGCATACACTCACCCCCCTCTGACAGATATATTGCATCACATGGGTAATGGGATTTTTTAATAAACTCTTTAAAGGTTTTATCACTTATAAAATTGTTAATATGCCTTCTTTATCCAGAAGCTACCTTTCAACAACATAAAATTAGTGTACTTGCTGGAAAATGTTAAAAGCATATTTGCAACACTGGAAAGGGAAAAGCCTCTCATGTTCATGAGCTCCTGTGAGCACCAGCACCAGTAATTTCCTTCACAAACTGATCAGGCTGTGTTGGTAGAAGAGGTTGGGTATTTTTGCTTTTTCAGTTCACGTTGAAATGCCTTTTGAGTACCTTACAGCTCTGATTAGGCAGCTGTAGCTAGAACTCAATGTGTTGTCTGCTGGTAATAACCTTTAATTATGTTATCCCTGTTCCATATGCCTTGATGCATTGCTGCAGTGTGTACTGAAGGTGTGTGGAAAGCATTCATAGTACAATCACACACACAACCAGGAGCATGCACAGCCCCAGAGAGAGAAAAATGAGATGGGGTATGCACACATGCTTCAGAAATGCATGATGTTAGGCTCTTGAGAGAGAAGAGGGAATGTTTGGCCCTTGATGTACTTGCCAAACATCCCCAATAAATCTATGGCAGGTAAAAGAAACATGGTAGAAAAAGGGAGACCATAGTAGAAAACAGAGACAAAAAGCAGCGTTTTGTTTTGGCATATGTAAGAGAAATTCTGCTTGTGAGTTCCATTAGTTATTAATGACAACCAATACCATTTTTCAGTGTAATACAGGTAGGATGACAGGAGTGCTGCTGCAAAGAATTGACAACCTGGGAGGGGGAGAAAGGCAGTGATGAGAGCAGCGTAATGCAAGAGCACCTGGTACTAATTGTCTGATGGAGAGCTTATGTGTTTGGAGGGATGGGGAGAAGATAAGGTGGTTGTATGCATTGCTTCAGAAGCCTGCCTTTTGGCAGTGGACTAGAAGACAGCTGTGCTTAGGAGAGTAACCATGTGAAATGTCAGTGTGGCTCTCATTTATTAGCCCAAAAATGCATTTCATAGCAGATGTTTGCACTGGGCTTACCTATCCGATAGCAAACCTTGGAGAAACTTTGAAGACCACCATGGATTTGAAGGGAGAGGGTCTATAAGAAGGAGACTTACAGAACAGTTTGACAATACAGGAACTTTTTTGTCAACAGTGTACATCTAATATGTTTTGGGGCTTTGTTCCAGTGGTTCTGTTCTGGCCTATAGTGCTGGGTGGCAAGCCTGTCACTTCAGGCTCTTAGTAGGAGTCCTGAAGAGAGAAAAGAACATCTGGACATGTAGAAAGTTCCTATGAGGTAAGAAATAGGAGCAAAGAGACTTTGGAAGTGCAGTACATGTGTAAGGGCAAGCAGAGGACTAGTTTTGTTTGGATTGCAGAAGATGGTACAGGAAGAAAAAAGCTGAAGAGACTATATAAATAACTGTATAACTATATATAAAAAGGGATGTATTGTTCATCTGTTTCTTTTCTGAAACAAAAAGAAAGGGGACAGCTATCTCTACTCCTGCTTCTCTGCACATGCTTTGTCTTCATGCACTTCCTTGTGCTCCTGTTTGTAGTGCCTCTGTAAATACCTTTTTTATGTAACTTTCTCTGAGAGGCCTTGTTGAGTGGCTCACCTTCTTCAAGCATAAGTCCATTTTGCAATTCAGGGCTTCTGTTGTTGAATTCCCAATCATTTCAACTCTCCCTTTTCATTTGCAGTCTTCTCCTTGAGCAATTATCTATACTTCTTCTGTGTGCATATCATCTGTATTACTAGCATTGTACCTAATGAATTTTCTTCTTAATAAGAGCAGATTTCTTTCAGTTTTGTGGGTTTTCTTTTACTTTACTGTGTTTTCCCAGTCTGTAAAAGTAATTTTACTTTCCTCCCAGGAGCAGCTAGCTGCACAAGCTGCGAGTGTCTTTTGGAAGGCACTTTTAAAGAGCATTAGATGTCTTCTTCCTTCTGATTTGGGGCTTGAGCATAGTTCTCTGTCTTATTCACTCTTGCTAGTTTAGAAAATTTCTGTGTTTTACTGCAGAAATTTGAAAGAAAATTGAAACGCTTCTCAGTCCTGTTCCTTCCCCATGAAAATTCAATTTCCCTGCTGTGGCCAAGAGGCTGTGGCTGGCTCTGCAGTTCATTCAGCCAGCTTGCATCACCTAAGTGCCCTGTCTGCCAGGGCACAAATGGTGCAGGTTGAGGGCAGCTTGCTGTGAACATTTGTAGAGCTGACATTAGGGAAACACTGGTAGCTGTCGGTGCAGTAATTAATTCAAAGGTTAAGCCTCCATACTTTAAAAATGTATGGTTTCATGTGGGACAACAAAAATGGACCTGAAAAGTCAAATGATGTGGACAGGAAGTGGAGAGAAGAAGGGAGAACATACACATCATTGAGTTTGTAGGCTCTTTGCAAAGTAAATAGAAGGGTAAGTACAAATAATTTCTTTTTTTTTGCTAGAAGGATGAACTCAACAGCTGCTAGCAGTATGTACAGTGTTTCTGGGTTAGTATTTTAAATACTTGAGAAACAGAGGGGTTTTAGTACTTGTTTTTCAATGTAGACTCTGGTAAATGTTCTTTTATTTTTTCTGCATTAGAAATAAAAGGGTTGGAGGGTAATGAAGTGTTTAGAGTGACCATCTGCTCTTCATTTGACTTACTATTTCCATTTATTTCTATGCATCAATTTAAATGTGTCCTGGACCATTAGCTATATTGTGATGAGATTATTTTGAAATATTTCTTAAAGTTACAGACTCAGACTCCTGCTATGAAGCATGAAAAATATTAAGAGTTAATTTATGTTGACTGTTTGGTTTTGATCTGTACAAATTCAGATTGTTTCTCTTCCTTGTTGTTATGGAACCACAGATAGTTTATCCAAACAAATACCAAATGTTGTCTTTTTTTCCCTTCCCTTTTTTCTTTAGCTATGCGAACAAACACATTGAATTTGTTCTGTATTTCATTATCTTAATACGTGTGGTACAGTTTTTATGATAATAGACTGGAAATCCTAATAGAAGAGCCAGTTTAATGTTTGTGAAATATTACAAATAACTCTACACAAATATATGGAGAATTTTGGTACTTTCTTTTGAAGAACTTCACTTTATATGAACATAGTGGTATCAAATATACAGCTAGAAAAGCAGTGTTACCATTTATGGATTGTGGCCTGTAATTAAATTATTCTAGACTGTAACACTATTTCGAAGGATAACTTGAGGATTAATTTTTTGGGACTGTTTGAAAATAATGCTTTCCTCAGTAGTTCTTTGTGGCACTAGTAATTGACTGTATGTATTATTTTCATTTATATATTATGTGTGTGTATATATATCTCTCTAAAATAAATGTAGGCTTGAGAGGATTTTTGTAATTCAGCAGTCTTGACTGGGAAAACACCTGTTTCTTTTTTGTCATCAACTGAGACTAAACAAGGATACTGCTTACCAGTTTTAAGTTTTAAGTTTCCTATTGTGTGCATTTCACTGTGTGAGGTCTTGTAGATTATGTATTGGATGATAAACAATTCCCGTTGTCTTTGTTAAGCTTTAAAATAATTCCGGGTTCTGAACCTGGAATTCTCACTTTATTTTGATAAATAATATTAACAGACTAACTGCATCACATCTCTCTTGATGGTATGAGGTCGAAACATTAACTGCTTTAACTGTGCAAGTAAATATTTTCCAAATTTTCTGAGAAAAGAAGCAGTCCTGTGAAATTTTTTCCTTCTTCTCCCTTGTTTCCATACAGAATTGGACAAGGCTGCTTTCCGTCATTTAAACAAATCTCTTTCGTACTTTGTTAGTGGTTCCTGGTATGATTTGATGGTATGATTTTAAATTAAGATAAAATGGTATGATTTTAAATTAAGAGCTTACATTTATGTAAAAAGACCAAACTCAAGAACTTCCATTTTTGAAAGCAGGTCTGAGCACACCAGCGTTCAGCGCACTCACTGTGTTGCAATAAAGATCACTATTCAGTAGAGATGCTGATCTTCAGTGTGGAGGTTTTATATTCAAGCTACTTACTGAGTAGAAATTCTTCCCGAATAATGAACCTTCCATGAGTGCTTTGCTTTGAGAGATGATGAATGATGAGTCTGTTATCTCTTTGAATTAAGCAAATAAGTGAAGAGTGGTGGTATTCTTCAAACTAGGTCGTATCGCTAGGAAGAGCAGCACCCTCCAAGTGTAAAGTCCAGTGAGCAGTATCCACTTTTCTCTAATTTTTTGGTCTTTGGATGCTAGTGTGAATTGATGTGAATTCAGACATCCTGCTGTAGCCCTGTGGAGGAACGAGCTGGTTTAATAGTGTAACAATACAACTTTGTTGTGCAGAAGACTTAATTTCTTTCCTCCCTCTTCCTGCTGTTTTATGTTACTGGGTTTGATTTAGTTTCCTTCCCTGCTGTTCAACAATGAGGAGAGGGTGGCAGGAAATGTTCTTCTTTGTGGCTGACATCCCCTTTCCCTGAGGAGGAGCATTTCCAGACCCACTCGGAGTCAGCCCACGAGTCTCATCTGCCAAGGGCAGGCTGTGACCTGGGGCTGGGAACACCTGGCTGCAGGGTGGCTCCACGTGTGCCCAGCACCTCTCTCTGCATGCAGCTCTCAGCAGCACTTTGGAGTTTTGTCTTGACTTCTGCTTAATTAGACGTTCATTTTGATGGGTTTTCTTTTTAATGGGGGAACTTGCTTTCTAAGACAGCAGAGACCCCTGATTCATTTTACAGAGGCTAGTGAAGCCATTAGATGTTGACTGTAGCACTTCTCCCTTTCTCCTTTAAGCTGATTGCTTAAGCTGGTATCAACCTGTATGTATGCTCTGTCACCCTTCATTCCCTTCTTCTCATACAATGATATTTCACATTTGGCTTTTCTCTGTTCAGTGAACTGTTTCAAAACTTATAAAATCAAACCCCCTGTTTTTAGGTGTGAAAATTGGTGAGTCTTTTGGGGCATCCAAACTCAAACTGTTGCAAACAGTAAGCACTTGGATAAGAATTTTTCTTTTAATTAAAGGAGTTTAGTTCATAAAAGGTGTATAATATATTTTGGGAGGTCAATCTATGAGGAAATAATTTCAACAACAAATATTTTATACAGTATTCTAAAACTTAGAATGGAAAACAAATGAGGTTATTTACCCACTGCCTTCATGTTTTTCCTTTAACTCTCTGAGCCATCCCCTCTTTTGTTGATATTACTTACAATTGTGGTCTTTTTTTCCTGTGTAGCATGTTGATGCATTATATGCATTAAAACTTTTCTGATGTGTCATTTCTGGCTTTAGAAAATAAAGATGTTTACTTTAAAGATGGAAAAAATGAGGAAGGAGTTGGAGCATTTGTCCTTATATTAGCAGAAAAATAGGCCTAAGTTGATGACTGCATTTCTTAGAAGGGAGTGGGAATAGAAAAATTCAGTGCTGTGGAACAAAAACAAGTGGGTTTTGTTTACTGCTATTGAAATTTGCCAGCAGATATTCTCATTTTACAGTTCATGTGCTTGGATTTTGATGTATTTTCACATTAAACACCCAACATATTTTGGTCTGTGATTGGATCATAAAACATATTTTGTAAAAAAAAAAGTTCACCTGTTTCAGCAAGTGTTTTGCTTTAACAACATTGTTATGGTCAGGAAAACGGACCATGACTTCATCCCCCTAGATGTTATTGTATTAGCTACTGATAGAATGACTTCTTGTTGAAGAATTTCATCTCACTTTGACAGAGAAAAACAGATCATCTGATAGCATTTTCAGTATGGTCAGAATCTTGAAAAATTGTCAAAGCAGAAAGATATGCTCTTTCGTAAATAGAAAATACTGTTCATCCAAATTCTGTTTCAGAAAGCAGATTTTTTCCCTGTAAAAGCTGCCAGTTTCTCAGCATTTGTGTAATGCCAGGAGGGGAGAACTTTCCCAGCTGTTTCAGTTAGCTGCATGCTGGAAGCTTTCTAAGAAGGGAAAAGAATCTGAAGAACCTCTGTGTGACACCTCTGTGTGAGCTTGCTGTGACTTTCAGGAGGTGTTGAGAGTGGGAAAGCTGCAGCGCAAGAGCTGGCTTGAAGGTTAGCCCTCAAAATGAACCTTGTTTCTTTTGCACTCTGTAAGGCACCTTACTGTTCACTGAAATCAAAAGTTACTTCTTAATTTAAGGCAGATAGAGCTTTTACATAATACCAAAATCTTACAAAAAGTAAGGCATTTGGAAAAGTTGTTTCTTGCAAGCTACAGGGCCAACAACTGGTTAGGTTGTGAGAGAGATAGGGAAACATTTACAGAATATGAATTCCTCTTTATTGCATATGCACTCACCTCATTAGCCAGATAAGGCTGTCAAGACTGGGACAGCATTAAATGACTTGTGGGAGCTAGCAAATATAGATCCTGTGAAAAGCCTCAGGCCTGAGGAGCCCTCCCTACAGACAGCAGCTCTCTGAGCAGCACTGCCTGCATTCCTTGCACAAGTTTTGGATTAGACTGCAAAACCCTGTACATGGGAAGGAAGCTTTTGCCCCAGTTTTCCTTTTGAGTCTTAGAAAGCAACATATTTTTTTTTGTACTGGTTTCTTAAATGGTGCAGTCGTCTGTCTGCATTGCACAGCTGATACACGTGAGGTGGAGGACAAAGTTCTTTTGTTTCTGTTGTCTTGTGCACGATGTGAAAGACAGCAGATAGTTGACTGACCCTGTGCAATCCAACTCCAGTTTGTGGTGCTGAAAAAATGGCTCTGAAAGCAAACGTGAATTCAATGCAGCTCTGGAAGGACAAAATATGACCACTTCCTCTGCTTCCGAGCCTGTTGTCTGCTTTGCTTGGGGAGTCTCTTCTGTGAAATGCCAAAGTTGGATAATCTCTGCCTCTGCACAGATGGTGGTGGAAGCTCCCTGAGAGGCAGGCCAGGGCGTGGGAGGCTGAGTGTGGGGCTGGTGTTCTGGGAGATACAGGGAGGACCTTACTGCTCCACAGCTGCCTGAAAGGAGGGTGTAGACAGCTGAGGGTCAGACTCTTCTTCCAGGTGACAAGCGATAGGACAAGAGGAAATGGCCTCAAGTTGTGCCAGGGGATGTTTAGATTTGATGTTAGGAAAAATTTCTTCACTGAAAGGGTTGTCAAGCATTGTAATGGGCTGCCTGGGGAAGTTGTGGAATCACCATCCCAGGAAGTGTTAAAAAAATGTGTAGGTGTGATGCTTAGATATGTGTTTTAGTGGTGGACCTGGCAGTGTTAGGTTAGTGTTTGGATTTGATCTCAGAGGTCTTTTCCAACCTTAATGCCTCTGAGGTTCTACAATGAAAATATATGCTTTGGAGTATACTTCTCTTTCTGTCTTGTACATGGATATAGCCCACAATACTAATAAATTTGGGGTGGGTTTACATCCTTTGATGGGTTATAAATGCAGAAATGGCACCATAGACAAGTCTGCAACTTTGGTTTCAGATCTAAATGAATTTATGGTGTTACTTAAAGTGCCTTTTGTATCTCAAAAGCTTTTGTGAGACTGCTGGTTCCCGGTGGCAGTAGGAAATGGAATTTATGTTTGAGGTAGCTAGGATTTATGATGCGCATTTTCCTTTTGTGCTGGAATAGGGAGGGAGACAGTGTTCTTAAGGCCTGATTAAATAAATACAAACTTACACATACTAACAGAACTTCTTGTTTTCACAAATAATTATTTTTCAAAGGGAATTATTAGAATGAAATCTTTGCCAAAAAAATTACTGATTATTGTTACCTGCCTTTATTTCCACTCTGCTCACCCCCCAAAAAACCTGTCTACTGCACCACCACTTCTGACCAAGCTACTGCATTTGCTAAGAAAATTTACTTTGTGTTAGTGGTTAGCAGATGTTCCAGATGTCTTGGTTCCCACTTTTTCCTCCTTTTTACATCTTTTGTTAAGGCTGTTAGGATGATGTTAAATGGAAGTCAACTGACTATTCTGCTAGACATCATTTCTTCTATCACTCTTTATATTGGAGAGAGTGCTATGGATGGCTTGTAAATAAATAGGATCTGAACTGTAGATTTGTTTCAGGTCAGAAAGGGTCATTGTGAACACTTAATCTGTTCCGCTTCCCTGACCAGTCTCTAGAACTTCTTCCAAGAATATGTTTTAAGCCTGTCGCTTTTTTACCGTCAGTGCTCTCCTTGGATCTCATTAGTTTATCTGTCTTTAAGAGTGTTTAATGAGAAACAGTTACTTATTCATGTTGCATGTGAACTTGTCAGTATAAAAATAGGTCTTTTATTTCATCTGATATTTTTATGGTCCCTGTTATCCCCTGCCTTGGTACTTGAACAGGCAGGCAAAAAAAGTTGTGGAACTATGGGGGAAAAATATTCTCCACATGCAGGTATGTGAAATTCATGCACCTCTTAGTCTTGTCTAAGTAGATAAAAAAATTTATTTACAGATGCTTTTGAAGCTCAGAAGTATTGTTTATAGCTTTTTTTCTGACTTTGTGAATAGTGTGCAGACATTTGGGCTGGGCACAGCAATGTTGTGTTATAATGGTTTGCTGAGTGTTATATGAAATGGCATTGCTTCTTACCTAATGATCCCTTGTTTGTTTTCTCAGCTGTAACGTTACACTGAGAGGTCACAGTCCATTGTTTTTCTTTTGTTATACCGATGTTCTTGCAGTGCTGCTGAAAGTCAGGGCACTGTCTTGGACCTAGTGAGCATGAGTGAAACTCACATTCCTCTCTGTGTCACTTGTGGTTTCACTGAATTCAGCTACTAGTGTGCTGATGCAGTTCTGCATCCCCAGGATATGCAAATCAGTATGTACAACCAACAAAACCCATCATCTCCTGCTACTGTGCCAGTTTTGTTCAGCAGGAGTAATTTTATTAGTTCCCTCCCAGGGAAAACTGGCGAGTGACTGTGGGCAGAACACTTTAGGGTCGCACTGACAGTGCTTCTTTCTGGCTGCTTTCCTCCTTTCCCTTCGTGATTAATTTTTTTTAAAAATCTCCCTCTTGTGAACTACACACTTTTATTTTAGGAATGCTTCTGCTTGCTTCTGTCAGACTCATCAGCTGTTTTGAGAGTATTGGTGTTTTGTGGTCAGTTTAATTTGAAATAGTTCTTGGTTTCTCATCCCATCATGGTGCTGTAGACAGACACCTGCCCTTTCAGCTCTCCGTGAGGCTGTGCTGGAAGCCAGGTCAGGGATCAGTGCCAGGGATGTTTCATGGGGGGGAGGGAAGGTGCATTTGCAGCACTGAATGTCAGAAATTTGTTAAAAGTATGGCATGAGTAAAGGGGCAAGCAGTAGACAGAGGGCACAGGAGCTCTTTAAAGTGTTTAAAGTGAAAGCTCTGCAACAGCCTGTGTTGTTGAGTTGGGCCATGAGGCTCTAAGTAATCACTTTAGCAATGGCTTGGTTCATGTGCTTGGTTGCTCTCATAGCTTGGTTATGTGGGTGCTTCTGGTCTGTCCCACCAAAGTAAGACAGGTTAGTGTGAAGTGGAGAAGAAATAAGTGCTTGGTTGCTGCAGTCATGTCATTCAGTGACAGAAATTGTGGCAAATAGCTTGAGCTAGATCTGCAAGAGCTCATCTGGTCCGAAGTCAGAGATCTTGCAGAAATTCATGCAAGGTTTCTTATTGCTGTAATCAAATAGCAGTGTAGTTTTATGGAGGAAGAAGTTAGCGTTGTTTTTGTGAGACAATTTTCTTGAGATCATGATGAGTGGTATAATTTATGCTGCTGTTACCTAATCCATTGCTGACTGGACCCAGCTGTCTCTAGTTTTTATTTTCAGAATCTAACAGGGAGCTAGAGTTGATAAGAATAACAAAGCTGATACTGAATTTAGAAAGACAATAGAAATTTTAGAGAAAGTCACTTTTTGGTGTAGACTTCACCAGTGGAGTTTCAAATGGAACCAGGACTGAAAAGATGGTCTTAGGGTCATTATTTGATCTGGATATGCTGTGATGGAGTGCATCCCTTGTCCCTTTAAGGCTGGCTGCAGGTGAGGTGGAAGGAAACTATGTTGTTCAGGGAAAATGACTGCTGCATTGAGCAGAGCCTGGATTTCTAATCTATCAGGGATCCATAAAATTCAAGTGGTCTGAGTTTAATTGTAGATCTCTATTTGTAGATATTCTAGAAATGGGTCTTCCTACTACAAGTTCAGTAATTCTTGATTGTGAATAAATGTCAATTAAATTTTATCTTTCCATTTCTAATATCTCAATTATTTTTAGTTAAGTCTCTATGAAAGTAGAAAGTAGGCTATGGATGAATTTGACTTCATGTTACATTTTCCAAATTAACCTTTTAAGGTTTACTATTAAATTACTGCATTTATGGAAGGAAGCGTTGTTTAAGAGTATGATCTAAATCAGTGCTTTTTAACAAGCAGGTGGAAGATTGTCTTGAAAGAACAAATGGATGGCTCTGAATCATGCTGAAAGTGTTCCAGTGGAAAATACACTTTTACTTCCAAGTACACAAGTTACATTAGAACGGCAGGTTTCTACTAGAATGACAACTATTTTAAACATTTGAATAAACATACTTTTTTTTTTTTTGAGGGAAAACCACAGAAAAAAAGTTTTTCTTCAGGATTTTCTTTCTTATGACTAAGTAGTTGTGTTCTTTTGATGGGTTGTGGCATAAATCCTGTTTTCAAAACGCTAAAGAAAACAGAGTTCCCAGGCCATCTGGTGCTTCTTTGTGTACATGCATGCCTTGCATCCATTTACAGTCAGGGCTGTTGTGCTGCAGCTTCAGGTTGAGAGAGATCAACTTGGATCTGGGAAACTTAAAGGATGATGCCAACCAGAGCTGGGAAGTGTTGGTTTTATCGTTCATAGGCAAAGTTTTCCAATTTAATATCCGCTACTTCAAAATTATTATTTATTTATTTATTTTTAAGGTGCAGGCATTTGCTACTCCTCTTGTGATAGTCTCAAAGCATCTTTGGAGGTGTTATGCTGTCTGGGTAGTAAGGTGACAGTGTCTGTTATCCCCATCTGGACAGGAGACTTGGGGCTCTGATAAACTGCTGCAGAAAAGATTACCGGGGATTGCCTAAGACACTATTGCCTTTAGCTGTCTCACTCTGTGACTCAGCTGGCAGAAGGGCCTGCTGGATAACCAGCTCTGAGTTTAAACCATGACAGACACCGAGCTGCAGTGACTGAGATAAGGGTGTGTGTGTGGTGTTGTGCAGGAAATAGTCATCTCCAGCAGAGTCATAGGAGCGTGTGGGTTTGGTGGAGTACCATGCATTCAACAGCTTCAGTAAGGTTGCCCTGTCAGGCTTCTTGGTATGGTTCTGGATTGCTCTTTCTGCACCCACAGTATTCCTCTGTGCAGGTTTTTGTATGGAAAGGCCCTGAAAACTATTGCCATTGTATTTTGGGAGTTTGAGTTCTGGCCAGAAGAGGATCTGAAACATGCTGGAGGGAGAAATTAGATTGTTAAAGTCTGGATGCTTAAAGACATATTCTGTAGATGCAAAGCCCCTTGACTATGTGAGACTGAGGAAACAATTTAGCTGTAGTGCCTCTTTATCTGGACTTTGTTCTAGAAGCAGAATTTCACCTTACACAAATACTGGGAGCTGACTAAAGGTATTGCAGTGTTACAGTACAAAGTTCTTTTTGCTTTGCCATTTTTTATTGAATTGAGGTGACTGTCTTGTGATAACCTTGTAGGGTAGAAGATACGAGCTTTTCTTGTGGAACACCCAATAAGCCTAAATTAAAAGCACCTCTTTTTGCATGAAACTGGCAGTGTAGAATTTGGTTAAGAACAGTGATAAAACATAGACAAAGCTGATGATTTGCTAAAATACAAATCTGTCTGTGCTACAGCGAATCTAGACAGATTACAGGTATTATCATTATTTATTAGTGACTTGTTACATACTTGAAATAACAGAAAAACAAATATTTATCATTAACTTCTCAAATTGCTGGATAAAATTTGTTTTGAAGGTCCCCTAGCCCAAGTACTTTAGATTAACAGGGTGGAAGAGGGAGGCTGGGGAGGCAGTTTCAAATTTCTTAAGACCTCTGATTTCTTTGAGACTTCTGTTAAACATATCTGCTGATTCTGAGAGGAAGAGAGAACCATTTTGTCTGTTAAAAATGCATCAGAATAGAACTTGAGACTTTGAACATGTTGCTTGTTAGACTTCCTTTCTTTTCTGATACAAGTTTATGACTTGCCTAAACACACAAATTGCTAGTTCACTGTCAGTATAAAACAAATCAAAGCCAGCTAAGTTTAAATGCTATACTCATGTGTTGTGCATCATCTAAAATGCTCTAATACACTTTCTTTGCAATTTTGCCAGTCACAATGAAATGTGTGAGTTAAATTGTTTTCACTCTTAAGTGCTAGATTCATGGTTTTCTTAATGTTGTCTCTAGTTTGTTTTTTTTTTTTCCCTACATGTTCCTGATCAGTAGTACTTAAAAGATGTGGATGTTCTACTCTATTGATACGTAACTATCTAAGAATCTGCCTGGTCATGATTGCAGCTTTCTCCCAACTTCATGCTGCTGATACCAAGGGCATCTTTTTTACCACGATAATCCTCCCCCGTCTGATTAAACTGCCTTGGCCAATGTATCAAAAATTATACATGAATGTGGCTGGTGCTGTGGCTGAGTATTTGTGTTACTATGCCTTTAACTGAAATAACCTGTCTCTCCCAATGATTGTCCTTCTCAGGCTGTTTCTGTGCACTTGGTTTCATTCTCTGAATCTGAATTGCTCTGTTCTGGTGTGCCAGGCTCATAGCATATTGTTTTCCAGCCTGGTGGACAGCATGTATACTTGCATAAGTGCTGTGGGTCATGAGTTAGTCAAGAAGTAATTATCTTCTCACATCTGCAGGAGCCTACTCTCTTTTCTCTTGATGTTTTGTCTTGGACTTCATCTTTTGTTAGAAATGTTTCAAGGCTAGAACTTGCTTATTACGATATGAAGCGTGGTTTTAGTACTTGATGAGAGTGTGTTGAAGTCTTTACTGCTTGTTTCTTAACTTTATCTAGATTTTGAGGAGTTGGTCTCCTTCAAAAAGTAAACCAGAGGTGGAAATCTCGTTTCTTTGGAAGGCATACCTGGTAGCTATCATCTGTAAAAGTGTCTCTTAAGAATAAGGCGGGAGAGTGATGCTCCCAGCCTCAGATTTCTAGTGTAATTTTAGACAATAAGTGAAGTAGGACTACTATATTTGTTTTGATTAGGTGAGGAGTAATGTTGTAAACTGGCTTTTATGGAGACTTTGCAAAGGAAGTATTCCTCAGACAGTCAAGTAGTAGAGACCTTTATGATGCTCTGGAGTTTCCCGCTTCAGTGGGCAGAATCTTTAATCTGTGGGAAAAGATTTGCCAAGTTGTTCTACTTAGGCCTTGTAGTGAATAAGACCATGTCTTGTAGCTCAGTAAAAAGTAACACTCAAAAGATGGGTTAAACTGGTTTTTATAACCTTAGTGATATTTGGATTTAGTTAAATGGAATGTTAAGCATTAACACATGAAAAGATTATTGGCAAAATACTGAAGTTAGAAACTGAAGAGCTTATAGCAATCCATTCAAAGTGCATTTTTCTAAACAATGATGAACTCTTATATTTTTGTGTTAAAGGAGAAATTGCATTAACTATTGCAAGCCTGTGTAATTTATCATAATTTGTTCATAACAGGAAGAAAGAATGTAACAAACCATGCAACTCAGCATAATCATTCTTCTTTTTGACGTGCTGAATTTGCATGCTAACATAACAAAACATTTTTGACAAAATAACATGTCTTCACTTTGCTGCACATTTTTAAGGAGAAAAAAAATCAACCTGAGATTGTCAGCTGTGAGGTTTTCCCCACCTTTAATACATTGAAAGTGTTTGCTAACTTGCATAGAAGTAGGTGCAAATATGAAATGATGTGAGTTGAGAAAGGGGAAAGGGCTGGTTTGGTTTTTTTTTAAGTACATAAACACTTGGTATAGTTGAATAAAATCTACTGCATTCCTCATTGATCTTATGCTCATAGAACGCAGTAACTTGGTGGTTTTGCTCTAATAATACTAAAGTGCACCTGGTTGTTCAAGAAAACTTCCTTATGTGTGCTTTGTGACTCTAATGATCTTTGTTTTGAGTGACTGTGACTCATCTGGGGATGGGCTGTGGTGACAAACCAAACTCATGACACTTGATAATTTTTGGGTTTTGCTTCCTGAAGCTGTGCTCTTCACATGAATTTTTGATGATTGTTGCCTGACTTCCCATCTCAATTGTGTGTTGGTTCACTCTGACTTGCTTTGGGCAAAGGAAACTCGAAGTACTGCTCTGGGACCCAATGATCTAATGAGTGATTAAAAACTTATAAATCAGCAGATAAATTAACTGGCAACAGTAGTTGGCACAGTGTTGGGAAAACTGCCATCTTGATGTAAAAGCAAACGTGAACTTGGGAAGATAAATAATAAGTTTATCAAGAAAATAAAAAAATACCTGTTGCCTTTGTTCTCCCAGCATTGAAGATGTACCTGTTTAGTTTGAGGTCCAAAGTAGAGGAATAAAGAAGGGGTTTGTGGGTAAAGTCAGACTTGTATTCCTGAAGAAAATGATTCTTTGATAGAATAGGGGAAAACTTGGATAATCTTTAGGATAATAATCTTCTGTGGTCTAGTAGCAGTCAAATGATTTCTAGTTATTACAGAGTTTCTGTTGTAGAAAGCCAAAGGATCTTTTCTTTGTATAAATTAGGTTGAACTGTCAGGCTTGCATTTTCTAGTGTTGGATTTTTTTTCCTTAAAATTTTTATGCTGACATAGATTTTTAAATCAGTGTTAACGTAAGGTTTCTGGAAACAAATGAGTCTAAAGCCTCTGCTGTGGAAGGTGTGGTGTGAAGGTTGAGAGCCTTGTGTTAATGTAAAATGTCACGTGCATAAAAGAGCAGTAGCATTGGGAGGAAGGGCAAAGGCAGTAGGAATGTGACTTTGTTGCTGGCTGTGTCATGTGCACACCTTGAGCTGCTCCAAATCGTAAGCTCTCTTTGTTGATAGTCATCACCTCTACGTGCCTGCCAGTGTCACAGGATGGAGAAGGACTCTTGCTTCCTGGCTAAACACACAATTTGCATGTGCTTTGCTAATGACAAATGTAGGTGCATCTGTAACATAGTCCAATCCTAATTCTTCTTGTGTCCGCCCTCCTGCACTCAATGTTATTTATAGTAATAAATGTTTTACAAGCCCTTTGTGCAATTTTAAGGTCTAGCAAAGATTAAGTACAGATTATAATGTTATTTTGTTGAGCAACTGAGATGACTGTGCCATCTTTCTTCTGAAATTAACAATTCTGGCTGCCCGAAATGAGCAAGAAGCATTCAGTAGGGTGCAATATCTGAAAAAGATCATTACTTAAAAAATACGAGTGTCCTAGAGTAATTTGGAAAAGTAGAAGAGCTTATCCAGCAAACACCAATCACTAAATGCTGTTATTTATGTTGTACATTTAGCGTGAGTGCCAATTTTCAGATAAAGGAAGTTGAAGGGAACAGATTCAGGTCAAAGAGTTGGTATTATTCCTGATGTTTAAGGGATTATGTTCTTTTAGTTCATGTTATTAGAAGCTTTTTGCCAGAAAAATGCATGAAAGATGAAATGAATCAACAGTATGAACTCTACTCAGTAGCTAAAACATCTTTGGGCACAATATTTGTGTATTAAAGTTGAATGCTTGTCTACTCTGCACAGGTCTTCCAAAGTAATTAACATGTATATATTGCTACATAGTAATTTAAACAACAGTCATTTAAAAGGCTTCATTAAACCTAAAAAATGCCAGGCTTGAGGAAGCTGTGTGTATGTGTGGTTGCTGGAGTGATTTGTCATTTGAATTGAGAATGAAGCCCCTATTGAAAGCAAATGAACTAGGAAAGAACTGATCCAGCTGTAAGGCTCATTGTAAATGAGCCTTAGAAATGAGTATAAGGCCAGTGTTCATTCATACTGAAAAATGTAAGCCTGTGACACTGGAAGGATGCTTAACTGTTGCAGGATGATTTTATTTTCCCCGTGGGTGTGATGGAAGGAGGTGATGGGGCAAAAACACTGAAGGAAAAGTTTTTGTGTGTCTCCTTTTCTAAGGGCTCTAAGCAAGTTAATATGGTGACATACTATCAGCCTTGGTACTAAATGTGGATTGTCTTAGTATTTTTTTAAATAGGGGCTTGTGCTGAAAGTATGTCACTGCTAATGTCAGTGAATTGTAGTAATTTGCAGCTGGGTTTTTTTGCCTGCATGGGTCCATTTTTTTATGATGTACACATTGGGCATACTGAGATTGTATTCTTTTTGTCCAGAATCATCACATATATAGCCTATATATTCTTGCATTTCCCTCCTTGAAGCCATGTTTCAGGTCCTGTCTCAGTCTAGATCTTTGTCCCAGAGAGCCATTTGATGCCACAACACTCTACTCGAAACTCAGGAAGGTACAGCTGCAGTTTTTTAGAAAGAACCAGAGTAAGATGAGTATTTCTCAGTTTATTGTAGTGTCAACAAGCTGGGACCTGCTTATTGCAGTGCTCCACCCTTGTCAGGAGACAAGTAGGCAGTGCAAACAGTGATACCTCAATAGGCCTTTCACCTGCCCAGAGCAAACACTGATCTGGTAGACACTCTTCGCAGATGATGTGTAGCCAGCTATTTTGAATTTGTCTTCCACAGTTCAGATCTGGTGTAGATCTGTTTTTCTATACAGAAAATACCATGCTTTGAAGCAGGTGTCAAGCTTCAGACCGTCTTTTTTTCTCTGTATTCTCTATGCTTGCTTCTTTCTAAGTATGGTTTGCAGGGTGGGGATTTGAGAAAGCAGAAGGTCAGTGCAAATCCAGCAGTCAGCAGCATTTAGATACCCCTCAGAATCGCTGTCTTCCATTGAAGAAACTGATTTTTTTAAAGAAAATAGGACTGGTCCGTGATACACCAGAAACCTTTTCCAAGACTGCATTATTGATAAAAGTAGGTGGTTAAGGTGCTGCTGTGGTCCTCCTACTCCTATTTTTCCTACTCCAGTTGCTTAGCATGTTGGGTTTTTTCAGTTAAACTGGAATATTAGTTCTACTCACTTTCCCACTGTCGTTTTTACTCCTGGAAGATCTTTAGGTCCATTAGTTTTGCTGGTGGGGAAAAAATGAGGACTTTGCTCCTGGTTTGCCCAAGGAGACCTGTAGCTAACAGAGATGCTCTTTTCCACTTCAAAAAGAAGTCCTGGCAGCTTCTGTCTGTGTGAAAGAGTGTATGTGTATTGAATGTCTGTAGGGCTGCTGCTTCATCCCTGGGTGTTCCTTTCCCCGAAATAATTCTTTTGTTCTTATTTAGGTGGCTAAAGGTAGCTAAGACTCAGATTCTTATCTTGCAGACTTTGAGGATTTACTTTTTTGTTGCCACAAGTGGGATGAGGGCAGACAGAATGTGAGGGAATGAGGGAGCAGATCTTCCACAACCTGTGGTTGTTCGGACTCTGTGCCAGTCTTACTTGACTTGCATTCCTCCTCAGCCCCCATCGTTGGTGATGAGCTGAGACATTAGCCAGGAAAGTGGGACAGCAGAGCCTAAGCTGACTTTCTATAGAAACTGCTCACATCTGGGGTTATTGGGAAGTTCTAGAGTCTATGCTCTGCACAGGTGAGTAGTCTCCCTGCACTGTGCCAGTTGGATACGCTCTGAAAAGTCTGAGATGCTTGCCTGGGAGATCTGGAATCCACAGGGATATGTTTTCTTTATAGAGACCCAGTTACTGAGTCACAGAACCATTTAGATTTGAAAAGAGCTTTAAAGAGAAGTAATGCTGGAGAGCTTTTTCCTTTGTGCAAACTGGGACCTTATTCTGGCCTTCCCAAGAGCCAGAGAGGGCAGAGCAGGAGCTCAGAACAGAGGAATGTTTCTGGGCACTGAAATGAAAATGAGGGTTTCATTCCCTTGTCTCCTGCCTGCCTTCTTATAAACATAGAAATTGCAGCTAAATTTCACAATTCTAACCTCTGCTTTATGCCTTTTCTTGTTGTATTGTTATCTACTATTGTATGATAATTAGCCATCCAGAAGATAACAGAAGCACATAATGATTTTTATGCTAATTCTCCTGTAGACTTAATTTTATTTTCTGGTTAACTTTATAGTTACAGTACCTGTATAACATGCCATGAATAATATCTCTTTGGAAGAGGAAAAGAAAAAAATCAGCAGCACTGTCCACACAAATGCGTATGTTGATTGCAGATGTCCTTACAACTCTGCCTGGTCATCACAAAAGACCTTTGGCAAGAACTTTTATAATTTGCCCAGTTACCATGCTTGCCTGTGATAGTGAGATAGAGTTTCAGAACCTGCATGTGCACTTCAGGGAAGCTTCTGCTCTTTTTCAAGCTAAGGCACAGATTTCTAGTGGTGTTCTACTTCTGTTGTACTCTGACAAAGCTCCTGCATGTTTGCTGTACACTTATAGTGTGATCTACTTAAAGGAGCTAATAGTACAAACACTTCTGTCCCTTTTTAATCTATTGCCAGAAAAGGAAAATTTTGCTGAAAGCATCCAAAAAGGATTTTGTTTCCTTTTGTGAGTGCATGCCTCAATCTTGCTGTGTATTACATGTCTTGTTCAGTTGCTGAATGAAAAGGTAGAAGAATTAACATTCCCTTGGAGAGATAATCAGTTTTCTTGGAATAGCTGCTTAAATAAATGAGAGATTGTGTCTTACTCCTTCTTCCCCTCAAAACAAGGCTGAATTAACACATGTTTTCGAAGCAGCCTTTAGGTATTCTGAATCTTAATTTAAACATGAATGAGGCTGGAATGTTGTTTGTTCTTGTGTATGTGTGTGCAATTTGAAAAACACATTTATGCTACAGCTTTTACTAGTGACATCTGTTTTGATTGTTTTCTTTTTCTAGTCTTAAATGACATACATGCCAAGAGGGATTGCTTATTGTTTTTACATAACTTCGAAGAAAACGCAAATTTGATTAATTTCTTGTACTTCTCCTCAAAGATGTTAAGGAGTGACACCCTTATAATACAAGACCCTTAATCCTGTTCCACAGAAATTTTACATGTCAGTTGATTTTCTGAAGATAGTAAATATTTTCGTGAAAGCTGGTAACATTAAAAAAAATAAAACCCCAGGTTCTTTTGGTTGGGTTTTTTTGTTTTCTTTTTTTTTTTGTTTGTTTTTGCTTTCATATATGAGAAAGGATTAATGAGACAATTAGAGCCATAGGAACAATGACATTAAATATGTTTTTCCCAAAAACAAACTGGGAAGGCGTGGAACATTTTTCTGCCAGTAAAGATGTGAAAATCCCAGATAGCAGAGAATTTCAAAGTTTCAGTAAGTTAAAGCATTCTGAGTATGTAGAAACCAGCCTAATTGCTTGCAATAAAGCAGCAGTGCTTCAGGTGAAAGCTGAACCTGCGTTCCTGGATTATCTGATGTGTATTATCAAGAAGTTCCTCATATGTTGGAGGAAATATGAACTCAGTGCTATTAAATAGCCTGGAATAAAGCAAGCTTCTACCAGTCATAGCTTGCTTGTTGCAAAGTGTAATACAGAGGAGAAACTTGTGTAGAAAGAATCATCACAGACCATCTCTCCATCTGAGTTTTGGGTGTTGAAACAGCTGACTGGTAACTGAGAGCTTGCTTCTGTACTTGGAAGCCGACAGAAATGCACAATGACCCCAAGAAAAGAACACTCTTATTAGCAATGTTATTGGGAACAAAATCAGCTTTTTATAAGCTGTGATTCCAGTGAAATTACTTAGACTTTGTGCAGGCTTAATTTAAAGCAATATCATCCTCTGTGCATTGTTTACATCTCAAAACTTCACGGACAGCTGTTTAACAAATTGAAAAAACAAGGGACTGAAGCAATAACAAAATCTAGGGAAGTCTGCCTCCCAGCGCTGAGTTCTTTCTGTTGGTTACTGCCTTAATTGTTGTTTTTTGTTTTTTTTTTTAAGTTTATTTGTTCTTTATTTGAACCTGAAGTACAGCTGAGGGTTATGTGCCTTGGAGGGTGGTGCTGTGTGCCTGAATTTCACTTAGTTGGGTGCACACTTAGTTGGGTTTTACTTTGGTTGGGTGCACACTCCTTTGGGCTGCTTTGTAAATACAAAGCTCTGTGTGTGTGTGTGTTTCTTCTTAATCTTGATGGCATTTGTTTTGTTCCGTTTGATCTTGGCATGCATATATATTAGCCCCTGGAAGAGATGAGTCACATCTGAGACATGGTCCATGTGCAGTGCTGTTTATCAAGCAGTAATTTCAGACTTCATTTAAATATATTTCGTTTAGCTTGAAGGTGTGTGAGCCTTGAAGAACAGGCTTGACAAGATCTTGGAGCGTAAGTAGTAGCAAGGCAAATGTGATCTGTAAGGAGTTTATAGCTCTGAATAGTTGTCGAAGTGTTGCAGGAAACAGAAGAAAGATTTGGTAGAAGATGGAAAAATATGGAAGAATATAGGGAATAGAGAGAGTATAAAATAAGACAGTTGGGAAACACGTTGCTTGAATCAGTCTTGAAAGGAAGGATATAAAGCCTTACTTTTAGCTTACTTGGCTAAGGCAAGAGTGCTGCACCAAAGGAGGAGCAAACCCAGGCATCAGCAGATGCTGGGTTGGAGGAAGGTGCTGGAAAGCAGCTTTGCACAAAAGGCCCTGGGGGTCCTGGTGGACAGCAAGTGGAACCTGAGCCAGCAGTGTGCCCTTGCCACAAAGGAGGCGCATGGCATCCTGGACCACTCTAGATGGGATGTTGCCAGCAGGCCCAGGGTGCCGATCCTTCCCTTCTGCTCTGCACTGGGGATGCCACACCGGGAGTGCTGAGCCTGGTTCTGAGCTCCCCAGGTGTAATAGAGAGAGCTGAATGAAGGGCTGCTAAAGTGATTAAGAGACTGGAGTATTTCATAGGAGGAAAGGCTGAGAGAGCTGGGACTGTTTATTTTAGCTTGTACAAGAGGAGTCTCGTGAGCTGGCTGGGGAAACACACGGATGGCACACGCAACTTCCTAGTGTTTTTAAATACCTGAAAAGTGGGTGCAGAGATGGAGACAGGCTCTCTTCAGTGGCACCCAGTGACAGGACCAGATGTAATGGGCGCAAGCTGAAACACAGGAGACTCCATCTGAACATCAGGAAAAGTTTTTTTGCAGTAAGAATGATCCACCGTTGGAATAGGTTGTTCAGAAAGGTCGTGGAGTCTCCATCCATGGATGGACAAGCAGTTTGGACACAGTCCAGGACAGACTTCTGTAGCTGACCCTGTTTGAGGAGGGTAGCTGGATTAGACCTTCAGGGGTCACTTACAAACTCAACCTTTCTGATTTCCATTTCTAACATGGGCAGTTGTTAAATTCAAGAACAGATTTACTCTGAAAATACTGTGGACCTGGTACTGCCAAGTCACTTTGTACCATGGAAATGCAAGTGATGTTCATTTTCCCAGGATACTGGGGTGGAATCAAGTCTCTTTGGAGTACTTGTCAGTCTAGTTCTTGCAAATTGTCAAAGGCAAGAGGTCCCACAACATCCTTGGGTATCTTGCTCCTTTGTTTTAACGTTCTAACTATTAAAACTTTTTCTAGTCCAAATAAGCTCAGCTGCAAGTTCAAACTTTCCTGTTCCATATAGAACATCACTGATTGCTGTCCTCTTCATAAAACACTTGGGTGTATTGAAGGAGTGAATATGGAGACTCTTGTGATTGGGCTGTGTTCTTAGATGATAGCATTTTTGAGACAAACATCCAAGCAGCCTTGTTTCGTTTTGTTCTATATAAGCCACATTTGCTAAAACTATTGTCCTTGCAGTTCTCTCTTGGGTGCTTTCTCTTTTTCTGTCAGCAGTTTTAAACATGGTGCTCCAAACTGAGTATGGGATTCCAGTTGTGATTTATTAGCACCAAGGAGCTGTAATTGCTTTCCTGAGACCTCACTGATAACCCTCCTAGGAGGATAACAATCCTGCTAGAAATGGGACCTGCTTCTTAGGGCAACAGTCTAGTATTGACTACATGGAATTTTTAATCCACTGTGAGCACCCCATTCTCTCTGCTCTATTGCTTTCTTGATTTTATCTTCTTTGTATGGTATCTTATGTCTAATGGATTTTTTTTAATGTTGAAACCTCTTTTGGTTGATGCTTTCTTTACTAGTGCTGCTTTGATTTTTCTGGGTTCCATCTTTAAAAAAAAAATCTTGGTAGAGAATTGTTTATTTTGGACACTTTCACCTAAGTTATTTGACCTATGTCTTGGTAACATCTATAAATTTTAAAAGCATATCTGTTCTGTCTTCCAAGCCAACAACTAAAACTGTTGCAAAGAATCACATCCAGGAAATAACTTAAAATGTCCATCTCCTGGTTATCTAGCTGCTGTCTTGTGCATACAATTGATCAAGAATATGGGTCCCCACATAATTGTATTTTAGATTACATTTCTCTAACTTGTTTAGGAGTGTATTTAGGAAAATTTACGTTCTGAGAGCACATTAAAATAGGCTGATACTTCACCTGTGGTTTTCATTTCAATCTCTGGGTTAATTGCGCTGCTGGAATAGAATGGGGAAGGTTTGCTATTATGTAACCTGTGTCTTAGTCCTCTTCTCTGATACCTCTTCTGTACTTTGACTCTTAAGTGGGAGACCTGGATCCCTGTGGAAACCTTGAAAGTAATATGTCCTGTGAAAATACTTGAAATACCCTTGTCTGAGGGAAAGGGAAAAAACCAACAAATTAGTGCAACATCTCATATGAACTTCTCCTGTGAAGAGAAGCCCAGTATTTTACATTGAAACCTGAAATACAGAGAATTTGCAAAAACAACTTGCTCTAACTGTAGAAAGAGGGCAGTCCTCTCCTATTCCGATAGAGGCCACAAGCTGGAGAAAGTAGCACAAGAGTATTTGGCTTTTCATTTAAGTAGTAGGATTGAAGAAATAGTATATAAATAGGGTCCCAAGCTTGTAAATCTATTTGAGTTACTACTATTTGCTATAACATTTTCTAGAGAAATCAACCACCCCCTAAGGTATACTGAGAAAAAAACACATAAAATTTAAAAATATTTATCCAGGACCTTTGTTCTAAGTGAATGTGGTACCTGAATTGTGTATCAGAAGGATTTTTTCTTTGGTTTTTTTTTTTTTTAATGTGAATTGGCATGCTTGTAATTAGTTGAGATAAAATCCAATACTGTGGAAGAGCCTACTTAAACTGCTTTCTTGGAGTGAACTGTTTTATATTTTGGGAGTTTTTCCCTTTGTATTTATCTCACTGAGGCGCCATTGTGTTGTTATGAGGGTTTATTTTAGATATTGATCTCCTCCACTTCAGTGCTAACTTTTCTCATATAATGATTGGTTATGAAAGCAGCTTTGCTTTTCTGGTATCATATGTTGACAGAAGAAAATAAATAGATGACTTTTTCATTTTAAAAGTAGAAGTTTAGGGGAAAAAAAATGGCACATGGAAAATTGCTTGGCATCAGCAGTGCAAAGCTTCTTTCTGACTGTAGCCTGCTTGACAGTGGGGCTGTGCAGGTTCAGGGTCCCAGACCAGTCTGCACCTCTGCGAGGGGAAAGCCAGCTGGCATTTTTGAGGCTTGTGTGGCTGAGATGTAGTTACACCTGTGTATAGCATGTAGATCCCTTCATTTGTAAGAGAGCAGAAAGATTCCTACCTTGGCCCCTTCAGGACAGAAGTACAGACACAGTAGAACAGATGCTTCATGGCCCGTCTGTAAATTGAGATACCCTGTGAGTTGTTCATTGTTATTTTGAAATCAGTTATTCCAGCCTTCTGCAGAAAAGGCTGCTGCTTCTTTCCACCAGAAAATGCCTTCTACCACAGAGATCTCTGAGCATTGTTCTGTTGACTGATGGTCAGTGCAGTATTTTTGTCAGCCTTTTTACTCTTGTCAGAAAGGATCAGGCACCCCCCTCTCTTAAGGGTGGAGAGATACTGTGGTCTGTTCTCATGTGTATTTTGTTGCAACATACTGACTGTTGCTTCTGTACTTTTCAATACAGAAGTACTTTTTTAAAATGTTGGAAATACCTTCAGATTCCTTCTTCTATCAGTGAGTACAGTGATTAATTCTGATTTTTTTCCACAGAAAAACCTTGAAGTATCTTAATGTTGAGAGGTATTTTCCTTCCCTCTTTGAATTCAGTTTCTTTTCTTTGGTGTCAGGTTACATTTAGAGGCCATAATGAATTGTCATAAGGTGATGCTTTGTAAGCTACTGAACTGTAAAAGCCTGAAGTTATAAAACCAAGTGGAATTCTCCAATGGAATAAAAAAGGATGTAGTATATAAAGACAGAAAGTTGCTGTCCAAAGCTTGTGTCTTCATAGGAACTTGAACAGAAAAATGCTTAGAACTAGAGGATATTCTTCTTGTTAGAGACCTTTCTTAATGCTTTTAGCTCATAGTCATGTGGATTGTTCCAAGCTTTTGCTCAAAGCAGGATCAGAACTGAATTTAGACTTTTTATTTGAATTCAGACTGAGGGTATCATCTCATCTTGTAAACAGTGATGAACATGCTACAACTTCTCTGGGCAGCCCTAAGGGAAAAGATTTTTAGGACATCTAATTGGAACCTTTTCTATGTCGATTTGTGTCTCGTTCTCTTAGCATGCATTTCAATGGAGACCCTGGCTCTGTCTTTGCAGTTACTTCTGCTTAGCTATCAGATTGCTCTTCTGTTTTCCAAACCTCCTTTCCTTTGGGCCTGAACAATCCCAGCTCCTTTAGCCATTCTTCATGGAGAAGGTGCTGCCCTTCACAGAACCGTGTCCAGTTATCAATGTCATTCTTGTAACCTGTCCTAAAACTGGCTGCTTTCTCCCAGTTGTGAGCTAAGAAGCATCAAATAAAGAGGAATAGTGAGTTCACTCAGTCAACTTGTAATGCTCCTGTTGCTACAGTCCAAAGTGTTTGTTGCCTTCCTTGTTACCAGGGCATGCTCCTGGTTTGCCTGAGTGTCAGGTCCTTTCCAGCTGAGCTGCTCCCAGCTGGTCAGATGCCATCCTGTGGCACTGCAGGGGGTTGGTCTGTCCCAAGCACAGAACTTGGTATTTGCCCATGTTTGAATTTCATGCGAAATGTTCCTCTTGGCCCATTCTGCCAGCCTGTCTGGGTTGCTTTGAGTGGCCGCCCTGCATTTCGGTGTGACTAGACCCGTCAACTCACTGTGCTCCAAAATCTCAGTGAGGATGCATTCTGGTTGAGGAACTCTACTTGTAACTGCCCTTTAAGTATAGTATGGACTGATAACTACTGCCTTTTGAGCCAAATGATACAGCCAGTGTTTCATCCACCTAGAGTCTATGTGTGTTAACTATCAATACACTGACCTGGATTCAAGGGCGCTGTCAGATATGATGTTGAAAGTTCTTTAGTCAAAGTGAGCAAGATTAGTCACTTCATCATAGTGGTCAGTTGGGTTGATCAAGCAGATTTATCCTTGTTAAATACATGCTAGTTTTCTTCTCCATCATCTGCTTTATCTGCCCTATAATGTTGTGGTTAATGCTTTCTGAAAGCATCTAGAGGTCTCCTGCCTATTGTCATCACAGAGGCTTTCAGCCATCTAGACATCTGCTAAGAAGGCCTCAAAACTTTGGGCAGATGATATTGGAGGTTCCTAGAAGTTGTAGCTGATGAATTCCTAGCAGATGCTAATGCTGTGTTTGTCCTATTATACAATGAAGATGAAAGAGTCTGGTGGATCTTGAGTCATCATGAGATGACTGAGTTCAGTATTTGGAGAAAGCTGGGCAGTAAAATTAGGCCTGTGGACTGGACTGTTACTTATCTGAGAATTTGTTAAAGTAGAATCTCTGGGGGAGGTGTTTAATGAAGGGCTTAGAAAAGGAAATTTAAAAATCTGAGCTGTTGGACAGCTCAAGAAAACGCCATCTCATTTTCCAGGAATATCAGGACTTTGAACAGAAAAGCCCACTTGACTGAACAAGAGACTTCTTTATGAACAAAACCACAGAAAAAGGACATATAAGAAATGGAAACATGGACCAGCAACAAGAGTATGAAAGCATTACTCAGGTATTTAAGGATGAAAAATGAAAGGCCAAAGCCCAGCAGAGTTAGGGCTAATGAAGATTAACAGGAACGGTTTCTACGTGTTTAGTAGTAGATAAGGGAAAAATTATGGAAAAAGGCTAATCATGCTCATCGGCAAAACTCTGAAAGTAATAGGCTAGTCAGTCTTATTTCCATTCCTGGAAGGATCATGGCTTGTTTCCACATTGGCTGAGTTTGTAAACACACGGTCAAGAATTTACTACTTAATAGCATGCATGTAACACGAGTGTGCTTACTCAGTTTCATTGCCTTCTGTGGCAAAATGGCTCTCCATATGAACGACAGAAGTGTCACCTTCTGAGGTTACCAAGGTTTTGAATAATGCCGCCAACTGCATTCACATTTAGAAGTCTAAGGAAATGTGTGCTGGATGAACAAGCTGCTCAATGGATTGAAAATCAGCTGGACTATTATCAGTAGCTCAGCATCCAGCTGGCAGCTGACTGAGTGCAGTATGCCAAGGGTTGGTTCTGAGGTCTGCATTTTTCAATACGTAGTGATTTGGATGATGACATGTATTTGCAAATTACGCTAAATTAGCAGGAGTGGCTGACATGACATATGGCAAAACATAAATCCCAAGGGATCCTGAGAGACTTAAGGCTTGGGCCATCAAAACCTTCATGAAGTAGAACACGAAGTGCAAAGTGGTGCACCTGATGCATAACAATACCATGAATCAGTACAGCTGGGAACTGATGGGCCGAGTGGCAGCTCTGCTCTAAAGAACTGGGGATTATGGTTGAAAGCAAGTTAAACAATAACCAGTAGTGTGCCATCATTGTCAATAAATCTGGTGCTGTGCTACATTAGGAGTATAGCCAGCAGATTACGGGTTTGCATTGTTGCTCGGTCCTTGGCACTGAGGACCCTCTACTAAGAATGTTCTCTCTGGGCCCACTAGAAAAGTAGATGTCGGGAAAGTGCAGATGTTTCAGTGGATGGTTGTCAGGGTGGTCTGCATGATCTGCAAGGGGAGGCTGAGGGGAGTGAGCCTGGAGTGGCTTGTCTTTGTAGTGACAGAGGATGTCTCAAGACCAAAGACCTATTTTCAGCTTGAGAGGTGTACAGTGAACATTATGAAAACATACTCCGCTGGGAAGGTAGTGTAGCACTAGCACAGGTTATCCAGAGAAGCCATGAGATCTCTCCCCATAAAAGTTTTCAGGAGCTGGGTGGATGGATATCCATCCATCTATCCTTATTGTGTTTAAATAGGCAAGGCAAGGGATATGTTGAGGCCTCCTGCCCTTTGGTACTTTTACATCATCTCATTTTGTTTTTCTTTTATTTTTCTTGGAAGTCTATATGTATTGATGTGAAAATCTCTCTGAATTCAGTGGAGATGCTTTAACATGCCCTAGCAGCAAGATTTGCAGTTAATGAATATACCTCCAGTGTGTAGGGAAAGAGATGGGAAAAGAAAGAACCACAGTTGTGTCCCTTTAAACAAGAATGCTTTGTTCAGCATTGGCAGCAGTAGTCTCTTGGGCTTTGTCCTAGGGAAACGTGGTAATATTTCAGACTTCAGGATTGCAGTCTGGCTTTTCTTCCTGTTGAGGGAGTGGAAGTCTAGGCAGAGTTCTGCTAGGCAACTTTTGTTGGTTTTTATTTTTATCTTTGCCATAATGATGAGACATTCCCTCCTAGTAATGGAATTCTAATAGAGCTTTTGGAGAACCCTTACTATCCTTGTAGGCTTTGTGCTTCCAATCAGCCTCTAAACTGAAATGGGGCTGAGAAAGTGGGATCTTAAGTGTGCCTGGGTATCTTCACATGTGCACCCATGCACACATTTGACTACTTTGAGGGGCTGGGAATTTCTCGGAAGCAGTTATCTCTTGAGCTCCTTCTACTTCGCTAAGTCAACATCTCTTCCACAAGGTTTTTCTCTGTCACTGATGGATGGCAATTCAAGTTCAGCATAGCAGGAAGCAAGAAACTGGAAAGCAGTAGAGAGCTGGAGAATTCTTAGATATGTTGAGTAATTCCTGTCTGTGGCTTCAGGAGTTATTAAAGACTAGGTGTATTCACACTGAAAGGCTGAGTTTACTCTGTGAGAATAAACATTGACTTGCTGCAACAACATAGTCTAAGCCTGTGCTTAGTAGTTTAATGTGAAATAATCCTCCATTCGCACTAGGACAACACTGATTATCCCCCTACCTTCATCATAGTTGCTGCTTAATTGTTACCTTTCAGAAGTAGGATGCCATACCTTTAGACTTGATACTGTTTTCTGGAACTGACAGTAATTTTGTAATAATCTTTCAGTCTAGCTCTTCTGTAGCGGGCAGATGTGGTGAACTGGAAGCATAATATCTGAGTCAGTTGCTCGTGAGTTTGTGTTTGAAAGCTGCAGCATGGTGCTGGGTTTTGTGAGAGCTGTGCTTCCTTTCTCCTAATTTGAGGCAGTGGCACTTCAGAGTTTGTTGCACAATCTTCTGGAGCTGTTTGTCTGGGCAATGTGTTCCTTGGGCAATCCTAGGCTGTTGATGCAGGGCCTCTGCCAACTGATTGCCCAATTCTTTTTCCTCTTGTACCTTGATTCTTGCATTGCAGTCAGTTCTCCAGTACAGTAATTTACAGATGCAATAATTTCGTTGGTTTTGGAAAAATTGTTTGTAAATATCTTTCCTGCTTAACTTTTCTAATGCCATCTACTTCTCCCTCTGGGTCCTCCAGTTTAGATTTTTACATTTGTTTTTGTAATCAAAGAAGTTCTTAAGTAGCTTGAACTTAAAATAGCTGTGTTGGGCAAAAAGTAAACAATGTCTCCTTACAAGTCCTGTAGCTGTGCAAGTCCTAAAGATGATCATCTAGATCTTGTTCATGGTGCCCAACCAGGCATAATTAAGGCAGGGTTGTGCTGGGCATTGCAGGATCATCCAGCGATATAAATTTATGATCGTAAACTGGTCTTGTAAGGCTCAGTATGTATATCACCTAAAAGTGAATAGTGTTTGTTTTTGTATTATGCTGGTAATTTCTATGGGTTCCAGGCTAGTAGATGACCACTAGCTGGTCTCCTGTCTTTTTCCACATTGTCTCTTCTTGAGGTTGAATTTTACGTAGTGCTATACAAGATGTTAAATGTGCACTCCTGGTATTGCACGCTTTCTTTGTCAGCTAATTGATCTGCCCACTTTGTTTAATACATAAAAACCCACTCTTTTTGAATTAATATTGTGACAGTATATGAACAAAATATTACTCGACTCCACTAATCCCTACTCTGTCTGAAAACATCACAAAAAGATTTCATCTGTTTATAGCGATGCTGCAAAAAGAATACAGGATCAATAGCTGCTCTGCTATGAAATACAACAGTACAGATGCCATCTAAAGCTGTTGAGAATAATTAAGATGTGATTTTAATGCACGATGAAAGTATGGTATGTGATGTCTGTTCCATTACGTAGTGTTACATGTGCACTAGCTTGTTCTGACATGTAGATAAGGCAGTTCTGGTTTCCTGGTGAAGCTTCGTAAATAGTGCAGCATACCTGCTGGTATCTTCCAAAGGGAGGAAGATGTTTGCAATTTTTGTAAATCCTCATGTCTAAGTATGATGCAAGTATTATGAGTGAAAAAACACCGCTAAATACATTGCACTAACACTGAGTTGTTATTCATCTTGATGGGTTATGTTCAGAACTATTTGTAGTTGTTTGGGGTTTGGTTGTTTTTTTTTTTTTCAAGCCATGTCTTTAGTTTGCCTTTCAAGCCCTTTTTAGTTCTTGCTGAGTCAGTCTCACTGTGCAGTGGAAAATGATATGTGTTTAACCTAGTTTTTAGTATTAAGACTTAACGCCATAAGCAACTTAGCCATAGTAGTTCTAGCAGAGTTGTTCTGCTGTGATTACCTTGCAGACTTCCTATTCTGAAATGGATGCTGAGCTTAGTGAAGTGCAGAAGTTACTCCAGAACAAATTGCTTGTGGCACAACCTCTCCATAAGGGGAGTGTCGAGTTACCTTACTGACCATGGAAGCATCTGACTGTATCCAGATGGTGAACAAGCTGTAACTCATCCCTTCATCTGCATATTCCTTCCAGGGTCTTGAAGACAACTGGTGACTCTCTGGAAGATGGTGTTTTAAGCATTGACTCTGTTGGTTTAAAGCAAATTGGTTGGATGTGTATATTTCTGAAAATTGTTGATTTTTTTTATTGTGTCCTGGGAACCAAATGTATTATGCCAATGGATTTTTTTTAATGCTTGTTTTGAGTAGTTAGGCTTCTATTTTTCATGCAGTTATACTTAGAACTAAGTGGGTACTTCAGAGGAGAATAACAAAGATAATTGTTTGAGTTTGATGTCTACCCTTACCCTTGTGCTTCAAGCAAATCTTACCATTTAATACTCACCCTAGATCATGGTTTATCCTGAAAATTCAAAACAACCAGCAGATTTAACAGTGATGGAAGCTAGAAGACAACTGGAACATAACTTGAGAAAATGCTTTGCTTCTAGATGCTGCATGTAAACAAAATGGCATTAATTCAAGATGAGTTACACACAACGTCAAGAAAGGCTTGTTACCAACAAACTGTCAATCTTATGTCTGTTCATTTGAAGGAAGCTTAAATTTGGGGGGGGGAGTGAGAACATTTATGAGTCACATGGATTGGGAGATAATAAATCTAAACCTATGTTTACTTTTAAAATAGCATAAAGCTTTAAAAATGTTTCAAACTGTTAAATATTTGTCATATTGTAGTTTGTAAATTTTGTGTCTTCATGATTCACTGGGGAAAATGAATTCACTGGAAGTGAGAGAATAGCGCAGGCTGAAGAAGGACGGTTTCCAACACATGAGATTTCACAGCCTCTGGATGTTGTGAAAATGAAGCTGGAAAGCATTTGGCATTGCTTGCAGGCAGGTGTGTGCTCCCCGCTGACTCCCTGTGGCCCGTGGAGTCTTGGTGCTTCCCTTTGCATGGAATGTCTGAGCAGAAAGGAGAGAGCGCTCTCACATCGAAATGAGCTGTATTTTGTTGGCTGACTGTGTTTGTATCAGTGAATACATTACATCTGCTAAAAGGCTGGATTTTAATTCAATGCCCAGAGTTATTGAATAACAAGTGTGGAATAATTTCCTCCTCTGAAAGTTGGGAGTGGGGAGGGAAGATGAGAGAGACAGACAAAAGAGACAGCTTAGTTCTCAGAGACTGAAAGAGTTTTTATGCCTTGGTGAGGACACGAGTTCAGTGATATTGTCAGTAGAGAGAGTATTGCCTTTCAGTAACGATGAGTACAGCAGATATGAGATAACCTTGTCTTGGGCTAGTACAGCAGGACTCTCTACCCTCCCCCTGAACCCTGGCTATTTCGAATTTCGTACTGGTGGCCCAGTAATCTGTATGTGAGGTGTGAGAAGCCTACATACTGAGGTTAAGACAGTGAAGTCTGCAAAAGGGCATAAATGTATGCATTGGATTTGTATGGCAGGGTTTGGTAGCAGGGAGCCTGCAGGGATGGCTTCTGTGAGAAGATTCAGAAGCTGGCCTCATGTCAGATGGAGCCAGTTCCAGCAAGTTTCAAGATGGAGTTGTCACTGGCTAAATCTGAGTCCATCAGCAATGTTGGAGCACCTTTGTGATAACATATTTAAGAAGGTGAAAAAAGCCTTGCACAGCAGCTGTGCGAGAAGTGAGAAGACTGAGAAAGAAACAGCCCTGCAGACACCAAGGTCACTGGAGGAGGAGGGACAGGAGGTGCTTCAGGCACCAGAGCACAAATTCCCCTGCAGCCTGTGGTGAAGAGCAGGTCGAGGCAGGCCCGTGGCCCTCTTGCAGCTTATGGAGGCCCATGGGGGAGCAGAGATCCACCTTCAGTCCGTGGAGGACCCAAAGCAGGAGCAGATGGATGTCCAAAGGAGAATATGCCCCTATGGAGAGAGGAACCCTTGCTGGAGCAGTCTATTCCTGAAAGACTCTGCTCTATGGAATGATCCCATGCCAGAGCTAGTCCTGAAGAACTGTAGACCATGAGAAGATTGCAGTCTGGAGAAGTCGGTGAAGGACTGTATCCCATGGGGCTGGACCCTCTCCTGAAACAGGGGAAGGAAGGAGCAATGGAAAAGGAGGAGGGAGCAGTGAAGAGACAATACCCATTTTCCCCAGTGCCACTCAGGGAGGGAGGAGGTAGAAGAGTCTGGGATGAAGTTGAGCCTGGGAAGCAAGTGGGGGGGAAAGTTTGTTTAGTTCTGATTTTATGTCTCACTATCCTGCTGTTATTAATTGGCAGTGAGCTGAGTTAATCTTCTTCAAGTTCAGTTTGTCTTGCCCATCATAGTAGTGATCTTTCTCTACTTCTGTCAACCTGGTAGGATATATGATCCAGTCTTGTAACACTTTTAGCTCTTTCCTGGTCTCTGCCTTGGCAGTGTCCTTGTCTTCCTTCACACAGGTCACCTGCACACCCCAGCTTGGTGTCTTCTGAAAAGCGATGTGTTCCATCTCTTCCTCTGTGTGGCAGATGCAGGTGCTGAACAAGATAGGTTCCAGGATAGATGCCTAAGGGAATTCCCATTACAGCATGTTTCCAGGTAGTGTCCAAACCACTACCCACTTCCCTTTGAGATCAGTGATCTAGACATCAATAACCAACCTATCTGGACTGTAGTGCCCCAGTGTGGACGTGGGAATGTTGTGGGAGACCATGCTGAAAACTCAACAATTGAGATAAACAACTTGTGTTGGTCTCTCATCCAAGATGATGAAAAGGCACAATTAAAAATCTTCAGTGTGTGTGATTGGTGAGTGAGCATTCAGCTTATCACTCTGTTCATCTAAATTGCTTGTTTTCCCCCAACATACGGTATTTTCTATACAGGGAGATGAAAGACTAGTCTCTCTTAGTCTACAGACTCTCTGGCTGTATCAACAGTCATATGCGCTTTGTTGCTCAGCCTGAATAAACTTCATGACAGGCTGTCTCTTTCAGAATCAGCACAGCTGAACAAGTGAGTTGACACTTGTTCTTCCTGCATCATCAGTGTGGTGTTGTATTTGGTTGCACTTAAAGGCTCTGATGGCTACATACATATGACTTTGAAGTCATCTGAGTTGCTCGTGTCGTCTAAAAGCTGCCAGGCAGCGAAGTTGTCCCGACAGCCAGAGTTTGGCTTGCAGAACTTGGCTCCAACAGAAGAACCTGAGTTTGCTCTTGGCTCTGTCCAAGTCTGTAAGTCTGGTAATGGGAAACATTGTTCATATTAATATTGTCTCCAGAACAGTGATGGATTCCCCACTTTTAAGATTGGGCTGGACTGGGTTCTGGGCCATGTTGTTTAGAATGTGCTTTTGCCAAGGAAGATTAGACCAGCTGACCCTCGAGGTCCCTTCCAACCTGGTATGCTATGATTCTGTGATTAGTGGTAGAAAACAGAATTAGGGCAGCAAAATATGATCCTCCAGTGTCTTAGTGACTTTTCAGACTGTCAGAGTGCTTGGTATTAATGCTGATCGTTTAATTGAAGTATTGCAAGTTTGTGAGAGTTCTCTGCTCTTGAGTTCACTTTCATTGTGAAATAAAATTCTTCTGAGACAAAGGGACTGTTACCAATTTGGTTTACTTTGTAAATGAAGGTTTTTGTTATTGTCTGCAAAAGACTGGTGGTATAGTCTGCTGGAGCCATGAAAGAGTGGTTTCATTTTTAAGTAGTTCGTTATTCCTCCAAGTAAAACCTATTCTGTGAAGTGGCTTTGTGTTGCAGTGGCTTTTGGATATGGACTTGGATGTATTTGTACTGTAAAGCCTTAGTGACAATTTTTTTCCCTGAAATAAAAAAAATTTGAACTTTTGCTTAAAAATCAAGTTGTTATTTTAAACAACTGAGGTGGTAGCAGTTCAGCCATGTGTGACTGGCCAATTTGGAGTGTTAGGTCTGATCTATCTGGAGAGTCAGACTCTTAAAAAAAAATTTTGCAGAAGTTGTCAAGCATATCAAAACATCTGTTGAGGTAAAATGCCCAGGTGAAAAGAACCACAAGCCACAAGG
Source organism: Irena cyanogastra (assembly GCA_013397155.1). Taxonomy (NCBI): domain Eukaryota; kingdom Metazoa; phylum Chordata; class Aves; order Passeriformes; family Irenidae; genus Irena; species Irena cyanogastra. The sequence goes on from VWZV01016212.1 coordinate 499,222, forward strand.
TATGCCCCATTAGCCTGTAACAGTGAACTGGGAGTGTCACCAGTTTAATGAGTTGTGCTGGATCTCTGGCAGTCACTACAGCAATAGCAAAGTTTCCTTGCCTTTGTGTGGTGGTCTGAATTAAACATGCAAGCTCCTATTGACATGTTGTTAATACACACGTATAATAAGCCAGCTGAAAAGCTGATACTATATATTTTTACTCCTTTATGGTGCTTTGGTTTAATTTCCATGAGAGTTTTTTTGATTCTATTTTATTTCCCCTTGCCATGCAAATGTCCTGAATTCATTTCATGGCATGGAGCAGGCAGGGTAGCCAACCCTGAAAGTGAAGGACAAAACTCAAACTGCTTCCTGCAAACTACTGAAAGCTGCAGCTTGCTGCAAATGGATTTTCAAATCAAACCATATGTGGGGCAGCTTTCTAGCTATTGCAAGTCTGTCTATACTGTCTGGAATGTGTTTATGTGTACCTTTGATCATGTGTTATCATCTGTATTTTTGCCTTAAAGTTTCTGAAGGCTGTGTTTTAAACTACATCCAGAGAAAGTGCTGGCACACAACACTTCTTCCAAGTAGGCAGCAAAAACTGCAGCATGCAGGGAACATGACAGGAAAGAAGCCTGACACTTGTGTGAATTAGTGGTTCTTCTTTTCTCTCTTCTTCAAAAGCATCACTTTTCCAGATTCTGATGAATACTGTGCTTTTCTGCATACTGACTCTGGGGTCAGAGGTTTTGTTAATAATGAGGACTTTTATCTTCTCAGCCTCTTACCTAACAGGATTGGATGATCTGTTGGTTGGCATGAAATATTAACTAATCTTTTTTGGCTAAAACCCAAAGTTTCTGCTCCTCATATTAACACTCAGAACTTCTAAGGTGATTCAGTAAAAAACCCCAGACATGAGTCCTTGTTCATCTTTTAGAATGAAGACAAACAGAACGTTGTGCTGCCATGCCTATTTCAGTACAATAAGGTGTTCACTTGTCCTTCAGATCTGAGTGTTTATAAGAGAGCAAGAAGTTAAATACTACAGCATGACAAGAATTTATCTAGTCATGTAATTCCTTTGTAATTCCTCTCCTGTGAGAAGATTAGAGTGCTAAACTTCATTATAATAAATGTAGGTCTGTCATTGGTTTTAACTGAGCAGTAGCATCATCTAAAAGAGGTGTTTCCTATTAGCTTGAACTGCTGTTTATTCTTTTTTAGAACTGTTCTACTGAAGTTTTTTTAAAATGAGCCACATGGCTTCTCCTCTTGCATATTCTGTCTTTCTTGAAAGTAAGTGTAATTTGTAGTGATTGTCTTTAATTGCATATACTTGTCTAATTATGTTTGTGTTTAAAAATAATTATGTCTTCATGGCTGTCCACTAAATGAAATACTTTTACTGGCAAACTTCCCTTGTCTTCCTCTGTTTTTAAATCTGCTGACTATAAACCTGCAGTTTAAGAGGGTTTACTGATTTTTCTCAATCTCTGGATTTCTGGTCCTCTTCAGAGAGAAGCAAATAATTGGGGTTGATTCTTTGGAGAGGTCCTATCCTATGACTTAGTGTATGAAAGAACAAAGAGTGAAGAGTACCGAAGTCAGTTGGCTGTCTGAATAAATAACTTCAAAAAGAGTTTCTTTGCATTTTTAAATCCATAGAGCTTCTGAGGAAAAGACCACATTAGAGCTTCCTCCTCAAGTTCCAAACTCCCTTTTTGGTCGCTGCTTCTCTTTCACATCTTTGAACTTCTTTTACTGGCTGTAACTGTCAGGGTGATTAATAATAAATATGATTTACATGGAAGATGTAGCACATTATAAGGTAATTAATATAGGTAATTAATGTTAATGCTAGCATGCATGTAGAATTAATTTTGTGCTATGAAAAGTGCCACAAATAGTATATGTTATTTCTGTGTCATAAAAGAGGACATAGAAATAATTGACTGTGAATTATGTGGGCATTAACAGTGTGCAAGTTTATGCTGGAGGAGAGGAGTGGTTCTAAGGAACTTTATGTTTTTTCCAGACATAAATAAAAGTAAATTCATGCAGCATACATGATGTGATACTGCTAAAGGAATCTGCATCTTTTTGCTTTTACGGGTCAGCAGTTGGTGGCGATTCTATTCTATGCACCCAAAAGTGACGATCTGTAAGGCATTGGGTAAGATACCAGTTCCTAGAGCAGCTGTCTTAGGTTTTGCCTTCTAGCCACAGCACAGCTTCGTGGCCTCCTCCTTGCCTGGATACCAGTGTTAGGAAGCAGCTTTTGGCATACCATGCCCACACCAGGCTGTGCTGTGTGGTGGTTTGGGTGGGGAGGGGGTTTGAAAGCACTGTTAGCTTGCATTAGTAGTGATGTTTAACTGATGTAACTTCCCCCTGTAGCCAGTTCTTTACAAGGCATTCAGCTGCACTGACAAACCTCTTGGGTAGGAGTCAGGAAGGGAACCTGTGACTTGTCTGGATGGGAGAGTGGGAGCCCTGCAGCCTTAATTTATGTCAAGTACAACTACTTGTGTTGCTTGTGTGTCTGATTGTACTGCTGGTCTGAGCTACATTTATGCTGAAGCAGGGTTGCCAGTAGAGCCTTATTATTAAACTGCTTTATTGCAGACAGTCATAAATGTGTCCTATTTAAAAACAAGTTTAAGAAGTTGGAAATAGTTGAGTCAGGCAGCCATACATGTGAATTGTATATGAAGGATGTGTCTATATGGAAAATTCTGTTTGTACAACTGCGTCTGTTTAAAACTGTTTCTACTCCTGGAGCATTCAAATGGAGGTGTATAAGAAAGCAAAGATGTAATTTGAAACTTTGGTACTGCATTAGCATAAGAAAGTGCAGAGTCTTTGCTAAACTCTCCCGGGAGTCTCTTTTAATAGCACTTGCCTATTTCTCTTTGTTCTTTTTAATGTCATCTTATGCCAGTGTTCCATGTTATTTCTCAAATAGAGTTTAAATTCATGACCTAGAATTTTCTCTAGCTCTCCAGCCAAATGGCACCTCTATCCCATCATGATTTCTGCAGGAGGGCAATGGGCAAGGGAAGCCTAAAGCATAACACTGTGTTGTGTTTGATGGTGTTGTCTCAAAAGAGGTGGCTTCCACTTCAATGTCTGTAGATCAGCTTTGTCAAATAATACCTCTTCCTCTGGGAATGCAGAACTGTAAATTTTATTTTGAGTCAAATCATGTAGGTTAAGGAGTCTCAGCATAGGTTTTTGTTCTCCTTGTCCTAGCTACTTCGTGTTTCCTCTGCTTTGTGTTTGAGGGGCATGTAATATTTCAAGTGGGTCAGGAGAGGGAGCTGGCATTCTAGGGGTGAAAAAGAATCTTCTTTACATACAAGTAACTATTTTTTAAATTGTACCTCTCAGTGTATAATTGTGGTGGGGTAACCTGTCTGTCCCTGGAATAACAGGAGTCCAGACCAACTTCCAGAACATAAAGTTGCAAGTAAGGATTTTTTTTTTTACTGCTTTGTTCTGTGGCTGGTAGTTGCTTTTATCTGTTGCCTGAGGATCCCATTTAGAAGTGCTGACAGTGCTTTTCTCTTGAGAAGAGGCCTGTGTTGCAATTAGTACATGTAGGTGATAGGGACAATGAGCAGAACCTCACCCTTATCTGAGTCTAATAAAATAAAAATGTCACTGCTGGTAATAATGTTGACAATAGTAATTGCATGTATAGGGCACCCACCATGGTAGTACCTGCCTGCCCCTCATGTGGCTTTTGGAGAGATTAAAGGCTTTTCAAAGGCAGCATGCCCTTTAGATGAGTGATGGAAATGTCAAATTGCCCTGTGTGAAGGTTTCCCCACTGCAGTGGGTTAGCCTTAAGCATCAGCCAGGCTCCTACCCAGCCCCTCATTCAGTCTGCAGGATGGGGATAGAAAATATGGAGAAAAAAATGGGAATTAAAAGGCTCGTGGGTCAAGATAAAGCTGACTCTTTCCCTAACTCAAATCCACTCCTTCACTCCTGACTTCTGTACCCTCGCCAGTAGTGGTCAGTGGGTCTGCTGTGGAGATGACAGAAACCAGCTGTGTCCAGCCTGGGATAGCCCCGTCTTCTCTGAAAAAACTAAGTGGTGAAATTATCCCTTCCAGATAATGTAGGTCTTGAGACATGGTTGTTTCTTGCTCCTTTTTTTCAGCAACAAAACAGGCTTCTGAGCCGCTGGGTATGTTCCTATAATCAGTTTTTGAAGGGCAGTACTGTAAAACTCAGCTTTCAACAGTGCCTGTTTCAAAAGCAACTGTGCAAAACCATCTCTCAGAAAAAGTTAGTGTTTTTCAGATAATTTTACAAGTTTGATTCACTTGTCCAGTTGAGGAAGAGACAGAGTGTGATTGAGAAGTGGGGAAGGAAGTGACTGGAAGCAGGGATGTGTGAAGTAGCAAAGGAAACCCTATATTCTCCCTTCAAATCTCACCTGACTTTCCTGGATCTGCTTTATGTTTGTGTTACTGTACATAGGAATCTCTCCAATGAGAGATTCCTGGCATGGCTTTGGACTATGTAGAGATTGTTTGCATCTAAGGTAATTACCTCGCTGCTCTATTGTCTGTATATTCTCTATAATGCTGTGCTGCCAATTCAATCTTTGATTCATCTTAATGAGTTTGTACTTTATGAATAATGAAAAATCTTTTCTTTTCTCCTATTGCAGAGACTGAAAAGAGCATATTATCCTTCCCCACCCTTAGTTCTTAATAGTTTGGGTTTCTTGGCTTTGTTTATTTGTTTTTATTGTTACTTTTTTGTTCTTGGGCCATTTTTAAATTTGTTTGTTTTATTTTTTATGGACAAGTGACTGCCCTTACATAACAGGTAGAAAGCATAAGCCAGTGCAAGAGACTTTTCCAATGTCACACTAGCATGGTAAATGTACCACTAGCATGGTACTGTGATCTGACTAGAAGCCTAGTGCCGTTTGGGTTTATGTAGAGACTTGGTACATACAAAATACAGTGATGTATTCATTTGTCCTTCTTCAGGCTTTTCCTCCAGTGGAGGCTGATTCTTCTTGTCAGTAGCTGGTGGAGAGATGAAAGTCTGGCTGCTGTTAAGCAGCTGTGCAGCAATAGTGAGATTTACTATACCCACTGTTAAGAGATTTTTTTTTTTTTTCTTAATGACTGTGTACAAATCCTCGTTGGGTCTTGGTTGCAGGAACCCAGCTCGCTTTCACTGTCAGCCAATCTGCCCACAGAGAGAATATTCTTAAGTGGTTGTGTGCTTATCTGAGGTTCTCTCTGTCCCCTTGATGGGATGTGACTTGTGACAGTCCTAGCTTTTGAGACTTTTATCATAGGCTTAGAGAGTAATTTGAAGGAAGCAGCTTGGATTGTTGGTTTGGTTTATTATTTGTGGGAGTTTTGGGTTCTTTTCGCTTTGGTGTTTTGTCATTTTTTGGGGGGTTCTTTAGCTTTACTTCTAAGCCACTTCTGCTCAGGAGATGGCAATTTTTTAGTATGAGGCCTTGACAGAAATGACTGGGAGCAAAATGTTTGTTCTTCAAGGTTATAGTAAGTAAATACCATTAATGGGATGTTTTTGTCTGCTGATGAAGGGCTGAGGGGTTGGTGATGTGTGTATGCATTTGGCATTTTTTGTTGGTTTGAGTTTTTTATGCAGGGGGAAGTTAAGGGGATTTCGACTCTTATTTTCAGCTAATTTCTCAAAGGAACTAAAATGAATTTTGTTCTCCTTCAGATAAAAGTTCACATGCGTCATCACTTGCATTTTCTTCTGGGCACATTCAGCAAAGCTGCTTGTTTCTATGGTCTGTACTACATTTAAACATCATTTGCATGCAGCAGCAGGCTCTGAAGCAGTACTGGTGTTATTGCCATGACAGGGTGAGAGGCTTGATGGTTATTTGAGCAGTGTCACGTTTTCAAGTGAGCTTGTAGCCAGAACTGAAAATTTTGAGTCAATGGTTGGCTGATAAGAAAATAACCTGACATCATCATTGCAGCTTGAGCAAGTTAGCCAGCCTCATGGAAGTATAATGTGTTAGTAAATAACTTGCTTTTCTTCAATTAGCACTGATTTTATGAAAATAAAGTAGTATTTGCATGATTCCAAGCACAAAAAATGCAACTCTTTTCCCACTCTTCCTAATCTGCTCATTGGGCCAGCAGAGGAGGGTGGGACAGGCACCAAGGTCACGGCTGGTTTGCAGCGTGCTCTCTGCAGAGCGTCCCCTCTGGATGGCAGCCTGCAAGCTGGAAGTTGAAAACACGTGGTCAACTTTGACAATACTCCTTATAGTAGCAGTGGATAACATTGTTTTCAGTGCAGCTTTTGCAAGCCCAGCCATGGCCTCCAACATGTACTTGGCTGAAGCTGTTAGATACCCTTGATTTAAAATAATGTAGAACAGTTGCATTTTTGTGCTGAAAATTATGGAACTGCTGCTTGCTTTCAGTACAGCTGAGTGTGTTTGAGCAACTGAGGGCTTGACTATCCAGAAGAAAGCAAGTTACAGGACAGATGATGACAGAGCACCAGAAGTCGAGGCTAATTAGAAGCACAGATGGCTTTTATGCATGTTTAGCCTGTCTGAAACACTTGGAGACAGCACTGCCAGTGACTGCTAAAAGGCAAAGTGAATTCTCACTGCTAAGCAGTATGGCCAACAGATAAAGCCTTAAGTTTGAAAATGAGCTTTGGGTTTGAAAATTGAGTTAATAACAGTTCAGGTGTAAGAGGACTGAGCAGAACATACTGAGCTACTCTGTTACCAGGAGATGCCAAGGAGAGGAAATGCTGGTGCCATCAGAGCAGGGCAGTATCAGGCCTGTGGAGACTTGCTAGCTACATAAGTGACTTTAGGAATTTACTAGAAGCTCAGACCTGGAGTGAGTGACCATCAGACCTTAGCAGCCCACTCTGCAAAAATATTTAACATATTGCAGAATACATAATCTTGTGCTTTCTTTCAAAACAGAAACTAAGTCTGCCCTACCTACCCATTGCTGTTGCTACTCACTCTTCAGTTTGAGACGCATTGGCTTTGGTTGGAAAGTTAATTGTCTTTGACTTTTCTCTTGGCCATAGCTTATTTTCCTTAATTTGGTTGTCATTTTGTCAGCAGACAGACTTTTTCATGTGCCTCTTGGCCTACTTGACAGGTTGTTTTCCCAAGCAGTGCTTCAACTATTTCTGAAATCTGTTAATAGTTTGTTTGGAGCCCTGTAGTCTGAGCTCTCTAATATGACTCAAGAATTTTAGCCTCTGCACTTGGGTTCAAGTAACTGCACTGGTGTTTGGGGAAAGTGTGGGCAGAAGCTCTCCAGCTTTGCTTCTATGTGCTCTGAGAGTGATCAATGGCATCCTTGCACTGTCTCTGCACTAAAATGGGACTTTTCTGGTGTGTATGTCCCCTTTTCATGGCCTTTGTCAAAAACCTTTTAAAGAGCTCTGGAATAGCTAAAATCAACACTAATCAGCTTGTTTAGACAGGGCAGTTGGTGTAAAATGTCCCTGGCTGATCAGTTTTCTCTTACCTTCATGTCTAGCAGAAGCACATTTAAATCTCTTGCCTATTTCCATGTCAAGTCTGGAAGAGTTTCTAATTAGAGAAGTTAATCTTTGTTTTGTCATGTTTTAGCTGACAAGAATTTCCATAGATTCCCTGAGACTGGGAACTCTCTGGCAGCCAAAAACATAGCCTACTTGAAATGTGGGCCATGCAGCTGTCACTGTTACTGTGCTAGGTGCTTTATACCCATCCTAATTGAAGTTCTTGTAGGATTTGCAGTGAGTCCTCATTTAAGATAAGAATTCTCTCTGAATGTGATTCATGATCCCAAGGAAGATGATGTGGGACTTTATTTGAGAATGGCTTTAATGAAACAGTGGACAAAACTCATATAACTGTTAGGTGGAACAGGGACGACTGACATGAGAAAATTCTTTTTTTCCTTCCCTCAGTGATGGCTCATTATCAGGGAGGTTCCCAGTCTGCAAGTGTAATTCAGTCTTTGTGTTTCATCAAGCGCCTGCCTCATGCTAATTCTGTTTTGCCTTAGGTTGCAGCTGTAGTTTTGTTTGTAAGCTGGACATTTCATGCCCACCCTCCCAATGCTTGCCTGTGAGGTTTCATGGTGCTCACACAAGTTCTCCTGAGTTCCAAGGAACACTCCACCAGAAACTGGCAGTGCTTTACTTGATGTTTCAAAACAAAACAAAACAAAACCAAACAAAAACTCACAAACCAAAACGAAACCATACCAAAACAGAAGGCAAAGACAAAAAACCCCAACAAACAAAAAAAAAAAAAAAACAAGTCAGGAAAAGGTTTTGCAACTTTTCTTACATCACTGTTCCTAATTACAGTAATTTCCATACCAACAAAATAGTAACTCTGTATAATAGTATATGCATACTGCTTGTTGCCATGTACTTCATTTTGTGAGATATAAGTTGTGCAGGCCATTTACATCTGATACTTCTGAACCATCTGTCTAGCAAGGTATGACTGTAAAATATTTTTAGTTTATGGTTGAGGGTTGAGGCTGTATCTTCAGAAAATAAGCACAAGTCAAAGGTCTGTAGAGAGAGTATGATTTATTAAATTCCAGATGATTAGATCTAGTATGAAAATTTTACTGTACAAAATAATTTTCTTGTCTTTATGTGGTACCAGATTTCAAAAAGGGAAACAAGTTTTTTAGCTAATGTTTTTTAGCTAATGTCTAGAAGGAGAGGAGAAGAAAACGATGGTGAAAATCAAAATTTTATTGTAATACAGACATTTTTTGCTTTAGAGACCACCATCATGCAAGGAAAAAGCCTTCTCTTTTGACTGTGCCACCCATTTCATTCAGTGCACATTAATTTATCAGTCCACAATCTGACCTGCTGGACTGTAAGCCAGTGATGAGGCAGAATAAAGAAGAACAGGTAATCCTTTACTGTTGGTAGAGGAAAGGAGTCAGTCACTTTTATCTCCCCTTGTAGTGCAACATCTCAAAGAAAGGTTTTGGTCAGCAGTTTGTTGGCTGCAGCAGCTTTATCATTTAAGGAGTACAAGTTGCTAGGAAAGCTCATTTAGTGACAAGTTAAATGTTACAATCTCCTGTAAGCAGTGTATGTAATACTGCGTTTTATGGTCTAGCTGTGCAGTGCAGAGCTATTCTGCATGTAACACACGTTAAACATTAGCTACTGCTTGTGTACAGAAGGTGGAGTGTGCTCTCTCTGGCTTCTATTGGGTGTGTGGCTGTGGAAGATAAACATATACTGGTAGTTAATGCCATAAAGCAAGCAGCCATGAGCAGAGCAGGGCATCAAGTGCATTTTTCCTACCTTTTGAATTTTTCATGTTCTGCTGTTTTTCAGCATGAAAAATGTTTCATGTTCTGTTTTCATGTTTCTCTTTTTATTGCCTTCGAGGGTTTTCTCCTCCGTCACTTAAGCAAAATCTGTTTAAATTTTGTTGTGCTTCGGTTTGGCTTCTTTTAACAAGTGCTGCTTTTACTCCATATGAGAAAATATGTTCTGGATACTTTTTGTTCAGTTTATAACAATTATTGTACAAGTAAAGATGATGATTTCTTAGCAATGTACTGTTTCAAAAAGCCATTGTATTCTTATCTGTCTTTAATAGAATGTTAAACTTTGGTTAATAATGTCTATTGTCCACTTCTTTCCCCCCCTCAAAGTAATGAAACAGTATCTTACAATGAGAAATTTAATGTTGGTATGCAGTTTTATGCAGCTTGTTTTATTGGAGTTCCTAATTCTGCTCTTGAAATTTGATACTATTCAATTTCTGTGGTTCTGTTTTGTTAGTTCAAAAACCCCCAAAAATACAATTTAAATAAAATTTAAACCTGAGCTTGCTTGACCTCTTGGAAAAATAGAGGTGTAACTCATCATCTTGTCTATTGCTGAAGAAAATTGATTTTAGACAGCTTAGAACAGGAGTTCTGCATGTTATGATTGATGCTGCCTTTGTGCAGAAGATCAAACTAAAGGAACTGAATGCTTAACTCTGTGAATTTTGCTACATTTTGGGGTCAAGTGGAAATGCCTAATATGTTAGTTTTAAAAAATAAAAATTGAAAAAAAAAAATCCTTAAAGCTGTATGAGGGACAGCAGTCACAAAAAAGAGTCCTGATCACCACTTCCCTGTATAAAGTACAGCTGTAGCTGCAGTCCCTTACTCAGATTTATGATCATCCCATGCATTTTTGGCCGAGGGGTGTTTTTGCTCAGAAACTTGAAAACTTTCTTCCTCAAGTAACTCAACAGGATTTGCATGAAAAATTGGTTTGTTACTGCCTTTTCCTTCTACCCACCTGTAATCTTCAAACTTAGATACTCAGTCTTCAACACTAGAAAACCAAAATTCTTGTCTTAACCTCAAAACAAGTACTGAGGCCAATGCAGCCTACCTTTAAGAACTGCTGAGTTTTCTACCCTTACCTGTAGGCCATAGTTGGGTTTTTAGTTGTTAACTTTTATTTCCATGCCTGCATGTTTCAGTTAGCATGCCAAGTAAGATTTACAACTTTTTTTGGCCCTCGTTTGTTTGTTCATTAAAGGCTGCAAATATGGCAACTGGTAACATAAATGAAATCTTATCAAATCCCATTAATTTTCTTCATGGTGCTTTTTGAGAGTTCAGGCTGTCCGGAATTTATTTTGCAGCTTCAGTGGTGGTGTGGCACTGCGTGACTGCAGTTGTTGTTGACACCCAGCAGATTTCAGGCAGTGTGTTAAGCAAGCTCTTCCTGGAGAATCTGACTTCCTGGGGTGCGAAATGATGGCTCTGTGACTTAGGACACTTATAGGGCATAAGCCTTCCCTTTCTCTTGTACTTTTTAGTTATGATAAACTTTGAAAGTTTCCTTTGAGAGTGAAATCTGATGCTGTTGGAATAGCTGCAAACAAGAGCAGCATGTCACTCTCTATTTCCTGAGGAAAATAAAAAGAAATGTCAGTGCAATTCTTCAGAGTAAATAGAATTGCTCTTTTGGTCTTATTTCCCTTTGTGTATTTCTTCTCACACGTTTGAACTTGAAAAGAAACACAGCCAAACAAACTCACACTGACTAGTTTAAAAAAAAGCGTTTTCTTTTCTGTTACAGAAAAATGCAAAGGGACAAGAGTTGTTTGACCAGATTGTGTATCATTTGGACCTTGTAGAAACGGATTACTTTGGCCTGCAATTCATGGATGCTTCCCAAATTACAGTGAGTATAACTTCAGTTGATTTTTACCTTTTGCAGTAGTTTGTGCTGCCTGTTATAACTGTATTGCTGGTGCAGTTCCATGGCGAGATGTCAGCACTGGGGGAGGTACTGCTGAAACGAGTGATGCCATGTTTGATTCCTGCACATAAAGCTACATCCTCTGAATGAGTCCTGTGTCACTTTATGTGGCAGGCGTGTGACTGGATTGCACACATGTTAAAACAACAATGGATTTTGGTAAAGAAAAATTTGCTTTAAGTTTAGTAGACTCGTGATATTCAAAATGTTTTGCAAGCAAGGATTTCTCTTAAATTTTCTCTCTGCTCTTCTGTGCACACATTGTGTTGCTTTGTAGGTTTAGGTTCATTTGCAAGAGCAAAACATTTTAGCTAAAAGTTCTCCTTCTCTTCCTTGTATAAGGACCTCCAATATCTACAGGTAAAAAAAAAATCTGAAAAAAAGTATTTACGGCTCTAGATATATTAATAGGATAGGGTTAACAGACTACAGCATTGTGGTTACACTATATTGACATATTTTAAATCTTTTCCTTTGTCTGTTCACTCTGTGTGAACAGGAAGTCTGACAAAAATCTGCACTGTAGGTAAAATATGTATATTTGGAAAAGAAGTATTTCTTTTCGTGCTCTCTGGTCAGTTTGTAAATGTTTTTTCCATGAAGCAACAGAAGATGTCTTCTCTGGGATAATATAATAAAATATGGGAAAGTTTAGCTGCAATATTGACATTCTGGGAAGGGTAGGTTCTAAGTTTATCATCCTAGAATTCCCAGCTTTATTCTCTAACAAGCTTGGGTCAAAGGATGGATCAGTGTTTAAGCAGCTGCATTATCATCTGTGTTTTACCAGTCACTGTAAAGAACAAACAGGAAACCTATCCAGGTACTGTAATGACTTGATACTGGAAGAAGGGAATCTGTGTGTTTGGGGAGAAACAGTAGCAATCTATTTAAACATTATCCTGATGTCTAAATGAATTTAGGTTAATATCACTGAAAACTGATGTTTTGAATGAAGTATGTCCATGATGGGTTTGGGATTTTTAGGTGGTTTAGCGTGTGTTTGCTCCTGATAAAATTGCTAATACATAAATTGTGTGTACTTTTATGATGGATCTGCTTATAAGAACACCCTGCTAATAGTGCAGAGCCTGCTTATAATGGGAAAAACACATTATATTGTCACTGATTGTCAAATCATCCAGCTGGGAATTTGATAGCTAGGAATAGTTACCTAGCAAGGAGTTTCATAATGTTTTGAAAGAAGGGAAGCAGAAAGGAAGAGTGAAATATCCTTTCTCAGCAAGGATGAGGGCAGATCAGCCAAAAGCCGGGCTGAGGAAGCTGGGAAGACTCATTTGTTTTCTTGTATGTTTTCAAAACTGAAGGTGTCTTTTGAGTGGTAAGAAAGATGCAGAAGTGAGTAGCTATGTCTTCTGTAGGTAGCTCTCTCGCTGGTGATGAGGGCAAAGTGTGCTTATACATGGAAGTGGTTTAGCTTTGTTTGTGTGCTGTTTCTTGGTTCTACTAAGGAGGGAAGTACATGATGCATCTATAGTTACGAGAGGGATGAGGGCTGTGAACAGCTGCTGGGGGAGTCTGAATAAAGCCAACTCTGGTTACAGGGCTTTGGTGGTAGGGTTGTAGTTTCCTGAGTTAATAGAAATGTTTAGGGCGAAGTTCTTTACCTTCACTGTAGTGCAAGGCCAAAAGCTCTTACTTGGCTCTTGTTTGTTTTGGTCTGGCCCAAAGAGCAGAGAGTAGAGCTTAGAGCAGAGAGTAGAGCTTAGAGAACTTCAAGGCACAAGCTGTAATCTTGCCCAGCACCCCGTGCCCAAAGGTTCCATGCTTTAACAGCCTTCCTCTATCTGTTTTGGACCTGTGACCTGCACAGCAATTAATGCAGAGTCTCCATGGGCTTCTGCTTAGTGCCAGCCCAGACACACAATGGCAAGTGGGAGACTGGGAGATTAAAGTTGAGTAAACCCCTTTGAGGCTCTAAGCCTTTGTCTTTAGTATGTATTGTTAAGGGCTAAACATCTTTAAGCCACCATTACAAGTAAGAGAGCACAAAATAGTCTTTGGATGGTGGAGATGGCTTCTGTGTGCTCCAAGGCCAGCAGCCTTTGAGTGCACTGTGTTTCCTGCAGTTCTGTAACTTTGCCAAAGAGTTGGGACAAGCAGTGTTGATAGCTGTGATTTAGAAAACAAAATCCTGATGAGAGTTCATCTGCTTTGAAAGAGAAAAAACTTTAATTGTTTGCACAGCTTATTTTTAATACAAACCCCCCCATAAATCTGTAAAAAGCAAGATGTCAGCAGTAATGCAGAAAATACTGTAATGCTTATTCAGTGAACTCTGCATTAGTTTCTGTCTTGTGCTTTTTGAAGCTATCCATGAGAAGAATGTAGAAGGATGTAGATAATTATCTAATATTTTATTCCAAAACAAATCCTAGTGTACTGTTGTATTTCGAGTTACTTGCTATTAACTCTAGAAGTAGAAATATTCTAATACAAGAAAGCATTTTCTTATTCTAGCTGCTACAGAACTTCAGCAGAGATGTAGTGCTTGGGGTGATTGAAGAGTGTCACTCATGTAGGAGGTCTCTACAGCTGTTTAGAGAAAATGCAAAGCTTATTGGGTTTTTAGTTAGTTTTACTACAGTCTGTGTTTTCTAGTGAAGCAGGAGGTCTTGAAAACTTTAGCTGAGGTTTGGAATAGCAATAATAAAATCTTGGGAGACCATACTATTGCAGTTCAGTTGCCATGAGGAAGAATTTCATTGATCTTTGTAGAAACTGGTTGTGTGCAACATATTCAATGGTTGGTTTGGGTATTTGACATTTATCTTTGGCCTTTGGTAGCTGATGTTTATTCATTTTCTATCCAGGAGTGTCCTTTCTTTGACTCTTATTCTAAGTCATCTTAATAAAAAAAGGCTTTCTGTGGTTAACAGCTCCTTGTGAGCCCTGTATTTTATAGGGTCTCTCAAGATTTGGCTATCTCCATATCTATAGTTGCATTCTTTGTTCCAGTTTTCTGTCCTGTGATCTCAAAACATGGACACCCTCCCAGCCCCTCCTGCATTTTACAAGAATTCATAACTGATGGATTGCCCATGTTTATTGGCTTCAAATTTGCTTGCTTCCGTCATGATTTTGTTCCTGTTCACAAGAGCAATTACAGAGTGATTGAGAGGGAAGAATTTTTAAGATAAATCTTTGAATTCTCTATTTTTTTTTAGTTTGTGCAAATGAGTTGCTGTCATCCCTGGGAATGGATGGAAGCAAAAGAATTAAAATGCCCCTTTTCTCACATGTGTCTCTTTCAGCGATCCTCTAAGTCATTTAAGTCCTTTATGTCTGATCTCTAATGTCACAAAGCCCCTTAGCCTAAGAAGGTCCGTATGGAACAGCCTTTCCCAGCTGTGCTCTGCAGCCAGTGGAGCCATTTTGAGGATGTGTGGTTGCACCCAGTGTATCTGGCACGTTGGAAAGCACTGGATTTACACTGTGTGTAATACAGCAAGACTGATGTGTGAGGACACCCTGTGCCTCCTGCAGGTGCTGCCCATGGCTGTGGTGGGGACCAGGGTTCCCTGGGAAGATGAGTGCCAGGACCAACCTGCAGTGAATTGTCCTGGTAAACCATGTTTGCATCTGAACTTCTCAGTATTGATTAATTTCTAAACTGGGTTTTGATGCAAGAGGTGAGAAGACAATAGAGGGAGGACATGGAGAAGTTTGTGTAGAAGTGAAATAGGCTTTCATGAAAGCAATTGCTCCAAGTAAAAAAAAAAAAAAAAGAGGAGGCAAAAACATGGCCAGAACTGTGTTGCACAGAGTGGGCCTGTCCAGCAGCAGTGTGTCAGGATGCACTGATTCTGACCCTGAGATCCTCACCTCTGTGAAAGGCAGCCTTCTGGCCAGGTTTCTCCGGGAGAGTCGGGATCGTGTATGACTCACAGCAAAGGATTTCAGCAGTGCTGGGGGGCAGGTAGGAAGCGAGCTGGACAACAAATAATATAAGTACCTTTGTTTCCTCTGCACATCTAGAACTAGATTCCTGGATGTTTCAGGGACTTGTAGGGACTTGTAGGGCCTTGGTTCATTGTGACTGCCTCTGCTGTATCTATCTGAATTTTCTTTTAAGGGCTCATTGATTGGGTTTTTTCAGCTGCTGCTTTTGATATTACTGCTGTGACTTCTTAAGATGTGAGGGATGGGAAAAAATGAGCAGTTCAAACCAGTCAATTAGCCTCATAGTGTGATATCTGGGAGTCTTTTTCCTTTTGCACTGCTTAATACTTTAACAAGTGTTCATGAAGCAGAAGAAAATAGGGACAAGCCTTATTTTCAATATACTGGATGTGGGAAAGAAGGGAGACTGGTAAATATTTTGATAATGCTAAGTGTTTCCTTTTCTGCTACTGTTAGAAACAATACTATTTTCCCCATGAATAAGCTGTGACATTTCTCTGTGACTCAGTTTCCCCTCCCTGAGGGGAAACTCTTGTTCCTCTGGATGATGACCACTTTGGGACTGTGGTTGTTGCAGGACATGTGTCTGTGGATTGTAGCCAAGAGCAAAAAATAGCAGTCACAGATGGAGGGTCCCAAAAGCTGTGGAACATCCTGTAGCACTCGATGCTTCAGTTTCTAACAGTGGCAGTGACAGGAATGCCAGTTCAGTAACTGGACAAAGACAGTGTGGCTGACACCACAGCGATGCAGAACCCCTGATGAATGTGGAGCACTTCAGCTGTGGCTGTCCCAGTCTGTCCTGTGCTTTGTGAACTCTTGGTGGAAGACTCCAAGACACTAACAGATTCCAGTCTTCAGTCTTCCAGTAGTACCTGCTGTTTTGGGAGGACATTTTTCTGACACAGATTTGAGAAGCAGGTGTACAGGGCAGGTGGTTGTGATGCTGTCTGTCAGTGATGCTTCTGCACCTCTCTCCTGAGTGTAAAGAATGTTCTACAGGACAGCAAACAGTTTGTGCTCATTTCTTTTGTCTTTGTGTGTGGTTGGAGCATAAACTGAAGTGATTTCTTGGTTTTCTTCCACTGATATAGTCAGGTTTGTTTCCTACTTGTTACAAATTTATTTTTGAATGTTTGGACATAGGCATCAAAATTGAAAGTAAATTGCTAGAATTGATCTGGAGTATAGGGTATCGGCTTTCATTGGCTGTAAAGTAAGTCTAATGAAAAATATACTAGCCCAAGAAAGTTTTCTTATATAACTTTTATGTAATTCTGTGTTTTACTTCTGTCAAGCCTGCAAAGCAAAATATTATTTGGTTATCTCATGGATATGGATATATATCTCCATATTCATAATATGTATTAATGGATATGAATTAGGATAGGCTAATGGTCTTGAAGGATGTCCTTACATTTCTCTATTATTCTTGGTTAGTTTGTCTGGTCTGCAGTTAAACCACATCATTTATCAGGATGCTTCTGAAATGGTTTTGTGCTGACTCAGACTGGGACAGGCCAGACTTCCATGACTGCCACACAACATGTG
The DNA here is from genome assembly GCA_013397155.1 of Irena cyanogastra. Taxonomy (NCBI): domain Eukaryota; kingdom Metazoa; phylum Chordata; class Aves; order Passeriformes; family Irenidae; genus Irena; species Irena cyanogastra. The sequence goes on from VWZV01016212.1 coordinate 515,992, forward strand.
GAGAGGGTCAGTGCCCATTAAGGCTTACCAGTGCTGTCACAGCTCTGGAGTTAGCATCTGTGGCCTTGTACTTCCCAAGATCACAATCTAGAGCTTGATCAGAGCTCCATCTGCCCTTCTGCTGCTGGACAGCTTTGCTTGCACCCTGCATTGCCTGCACTGTCCCACTGTGTCTGACTTGCGGAAGGTGGCAGCCCTTCTTCACAGGGCAGGAGAGAACTTGGCCTGGGAGCTGCAGAACGGTGAAGGGGGCTGCTGGAGGGCAGCTGGTCTGACTTGTTCAGGCCAGAGACAACTTAGAAAACAGATAAAAGTTTGCACCTGGATCAGGTTGGTCCTTGCACCTCCGGCAGTGTTGATGTGGGGCCCTGTTTGACAAGATGCTGACAGTAGTGTCCAAAGAGGGTCTAAACCGAAACTGGCCAGCTGAGACTGAAACTCCTGCAAGATCCTGCCACTATTTTGTGAAAAGTTGGTCTTGTCTGAGCCCAAACGCTAACTGTTCACCTCATTAATCCCAGCGTGGTTTTATAATGTGAATGCTGTTTGAGTAGGAGTGCATTCCCTTTTCTTTTTTTTCTTTCAAGTTGGCTAGGTGAGATTGTAGAGAGGCATTCTGAAAAATGCCTGCAGGTCTTGTCTATTGAAAGAGGTGTCTCTATCCAAGCTCCTCATAAGCAGCTCCAGTTGTATCTGGTTTCTTGGGGCTTTGTTCAGTTTGATACCCTCAAGGATGGTGGCCCCACAGTCCCTCTGAGCACCTGTGCTTTGTCTGAACACCCTCGTGGTGACAGCCTTTCTGTCTGGGTGGGGTTTCTCCTGAGTCTGGTGCCACTCATCCTTCTGCCAGGGAGTACCTCTGAGAAGTGTCGATCTTCTTCTCTACAGCCGTTCAGTAGGCAGCTGAAGTCACCAGTCAGGTGTGCCTTCATTTTCAAGAGGAGCAGAACTTTCTAGGGTGGATTAGAGAAACATGAGAACAATAGCTCATGGTTTTAAGTTGTGAACTCTTGGGAGATTATTCTGTTTCTAAGTATATGTTTGTATACTCCCCAAGTTTCTACATGACTACAGTTCTCATTCAGTTTTCTGTTACTGTCATAATAATGTTAAAGGTGACCTAGACAAGAAAAAAGGGCTTTTGCTGCTTTGTTCCCTTTTAGTTCTGTAACATAGAGAAATCCCCAGACTGTGGTTTGGTGGGTAAAATTTTTATTGGCTTGATTTTTGGTGATTCCTTCCTCCGTGTGATACATACATTTTTAACTTCTCTGCTTTAGAAGGTTTTGTGAGTAATGGCAGGCAGCATGGTAGGGTTCAGGTGCCTAGGAAACCAGAAAGCAAGAAGACAGTTGAAGGAGTAATTTTGACTTTTGGTTTTAAAGGTGTTAAAGGATTTTAGCACACCTTCTTTTCTGAACTTGATCACTGAGCATGATTCTCTCTCTTGTACCTCCAGGCATGACTTGAGAAGGCATTAAACCGATATTTTTCAGAGGGCAAATAAAATTATCAGTAAAAATGAGGTTCCTCTTACTGATAGTTAAATATATAAATAAGCATAAGGGAGAACAGTCTATTCAAGATGTTCTTCTTGCATTTTAAACTAGGCAAAGAAAACCAACCAAAAAGGGTCAAATGCAATTTTTTTCCTTTTCAGGTCACCTTTGAGGGCTGTATAAATCAAGACAAGGAATTTTCATTGTTTTAGGAAGCAAGTAGAGAGGCGGTGGAATTTGCAGAGCTCAGGTGTGTGATGGGATTTCGTCAGCCTGTGGAAATCCTCCTTTCAGTCTTCATTTGGCACTCAAGTGGTCCTTATAAGTTGACTGCTTTAGTAGCTGTAGTTTATCTGCTGTATCTCAACACAAATATATCTTTCCCATGCTGTATATCTATTTTGAGAAAATATTGGCTGCTACCATTAGGAAATGCTGAGCTACTTATTTTTTCCTCTTCCCTTCGATAAAGTGAGTGATCAACAGGAGACCATGCTGAGATAAATACATGCTTCCAGTATTTTAAGAAATTATTTTTTTAAAATGGTGCTTCTTTCATGTGGGATTGATTGCTGTTTGTTCTCAACACATGAATCCCAGTCAATGGCTACTGTGTTAGGTCAGTTAATGCCATAATAAGCATTATTCATTTGATAGAGCAAAGAAATTTTGCTGAGATTAAAGAGGAATAAATGGAAGTTAATCTAGTATTTGACCTTCCAGTTTACCTGACAAAATTAAAGGAGGGCCACCGTGGTTTTTGTGCAGCTGATGATGGGAAGTGGAGAGGGAGGTGCTGAGCTCTCCTCACTGGTATCCAGTGAAAGGATGCATGGGAATGGTTCAAAGCTGGATCATGGGAGGTTCAGATTGAACATCAGGAAGCATTTCTTTGCCAAGAGGGTTGTCAAATACTGGAACAGACTTCTAGAGAGGTAATTGATGTCCCAAGCCTGTCAGTCTTGAGGTGTTTGGACAATGCCCTTAATAACATGAAGTGGTCAGGCAGTGGGACTATGGGTAAAATAGCTTAGACACTGTCTTCCTATCATGACAGACTCCTAAAGCAATTAATCCCTTTCTTCTTCCTTGTTCTGCACTGATATTTCCAGGTCCTAACAGGCTACAGGGATTATGGTGGTGTATGGTTGAAATGAATCTGCTCAGTCTTTGTCCTACTCCTATTGTGAGATCCATTGTTAAGGGTATTTAGTGAGTCCAGATCCTGAAATTGTCTACAGTTGTTTAGCCAGAACACAGGATAGGCAGAGATACAGTCTTAGGTGCTGAGAGAAAAGCAAGGCTCCTCTGGTTTTATTCAGCTTCCTAGTGAGACTTCAGAATTCATTGCTTTCACTTCCCTCTAATTGAGTCAGCAAGCAGTATGTAGCCAAGTCCAAACCTATTTTAAGCTTTAGCTGGAATGCTTTGATTTTTTTTCAGCTCAGAGGGACATTTGGAAAGCTGGTGTGGTACACAGTGTGAAGAAGCCCTCTGACATTATCTGAGGCAAAGAAGTTTTAAAATTCAGCCTGATTTTCACAGAAATTGCACAAAATATCTGACTCTGAAATTGGTGTTGGTTTGTAAATCTGCATGAAAACTTCCAGGCCTGGGAGCTCTGGGCTAATAATAATGCCAGTCCATGCCTTACCTCTGTTTTTGCATTGATGATCCGTGTAGTGGTACATCACACACTTGATGTGTAGTGCAGGATGGGGGTAAAACAGCAGCTCACTGTTGCTTCTGAAGAGAGGTGACTGTAATGCTTGCTGTGCCTTATCTCCTGGAGCCATCTGCCTCTGGCTGCTTAGGTACAGAGAGTGATGATAGTTTTCTGTCTAAGCTACAGTCTCAGTTAATGGTCTGCACAAGTAATTCCTGCAGTCTTGTTAGGTATTTTTTTAGCCATTATTTGAAGTATTTGCACTTGCAGATAATCAGTTTGAAACTTACTCTTATTTGAGCTTTAATGTACCCTAAAGACCACATGCCAAGAAAGGGACTATCAGCTGTTTTTTCACTGGGAATTATAGTTCAGGTTGTGCAGTGCTTGTTCCAGAATATGGTACTAACAGGAAGTTTTGGCATGTATTATGAATGTTTTTTACATGAAGCTAAACTTTTCTTTTAATGCATTAATTATATTTGTCTTTGAGGGCCTTTCCTTTAGCCAAAATAAATATTGAATAGAAAGACATTTTCATAGCTAGGTATTTGAAGAATAAAATATTTATCTGCCCTGGAGCTCTGAAAGTAACAGACTTATATAATTACAGTTACAAAAAAAAAAAAAGGGCAAAGTTTCAATGTTGATATTTTTTTCCTTATCAAAAATTTGAGATTTCACAAAGCTGTAATTTTTCATAAGAGAGCAAAATAGAGACAGAGTAAATTACTTGCAACTCTAAGGAATGTATTTATATGAGCTGCTGTAATGTTTTATTTCCATTCTGGTAGGGATTTCTACCAGATTAGGGATTATAAAAATTGATTTCTTGGCAGCCTCACCTAAGGGAGTCTTGTAAGTCTCATGCAAATAAAATCACCTTCAGAATCATGGTTCCATTTTTCTTTCTCTTTCTACCTCTTATGAGATTTATTTAACTTAAGGGTCATAAGCTGTTAGACTTTTGATCTGTACACCTCTATACCTGTGATAAATTTTTGCCTTGGTTTAGAACATACTAAATAAATACCAGTATTACTAGACAACAAATAATTTTGCACATTTATTCAGCCATAGCAGCATGGTGCTGGTATAACGATAAGTAGTCATTGAGAGATTATCCTTTTTCTGAAAACATTAATGCTTTAATAGGAAAGAAGAGGTTTTTTTCTTAAGATTTTGTTTCATAGTAATATAATTTGTTTATAATTTATATAAATTATAAATAGTAGTAATATAATTTCTTATAATTTTGTTTCATAGTTTATAATTTAAAAAAATATATATATAAAGATAGAACAACATTTATTTCAAAGAAATCCAGAACTCTCTTACCACTTTGTATGACAGACGCATTTACCTGGAGTTGCTTCAAATAAGAGTGCAGCCTTCTGTAGGACATTGAGCAGAGACTGTCAAAGATTTAAGCTGAATTTATACCAGATTGTGTTTATTGCTGCCTTTCTGTAGATGCAACTTACACTGTCAAGAGAGTGTGTAAACTTTTCTGGGAATCATGTTTTTGTCATCATTGTTGCACTACTCCAGATCTTCTGCCTTAGTTTAAAAAGGAAGGGGTGGGGTATACATCAGTGTTTCCCAAATGCTTTTAATGGGGTTAAGTCTCCATCCTTACCTTGAAAAAACTTGGCTGTGGAGCAGTGGAAGGAGGATAGTACAGGCTCTGGAGGTCTCCACCAAACAGAGGTTTAAAGGAGGCTGAAACTCGGGGGTTTGGAGCAAAAGGGTGCCTTCCTTACACACCACTGCTTTGTGGCCTTGGATTTTGAAGTTTCTTCTCTGGAAGAGTGGCGTCCCTGGCAGTACTGATGAATTTAAAAGTCAAGATTTGTCATGTGGAAGAAGGGACGTTATTAAATGTTCCAATAAACACTTTTCACCAATGTGCAGAAGTTTAGAAAATAAATACAGCAATATTTCCTTATAAGAGATTTTTATCTGTTAAATTTTATGGTAATCAGTTTCTGGAGTCAACAAAATCTTGAAATGGAACTGCTTTTAAGTGTGGATTTTCTTTTTTTAGCACTGGTTGGACCATTCAAAATTCATTAAGAAGCAAATAAAAAGTAAGTACTATGTCTCTGCCTGTTTATTTTGTTACTTCCTAAAGAATTTGAATTTAGGGTATCAGAACACGATAGAGAATGTTTAAATATGGTTTTTAATTGAATAAATATTCCTTAGAAAATAGTTTTAATTTAATGGGTAATTGGCTGACTATATTATGTCTAAGGGCAAGAGCACTTACTAAGCAGTAGCCCAGCCTTCAGAAGCCCTTGTTAAACCTGTGCTGTTTGTCCAAGGCAGAGTAGGTTGCCAGGTGATTTCAGTCTGATCTGTGAAATTAGGTTGCCTGGACACAGATCTTGGTTCCTGTCACTGCTTCTGATCCAGAACAGATATCCTGCAATTTCTTTCAGAGAATGAATGAAAAATACTTCATTCTGTAATTATTAATTTTTAATTTTTTTCCAGATTATTATTTTAGAAGTAAGACTAGCAGAAATACCTGCTGTTTCATCAAATGTAGTTTTGAAACAGCTGCTGTTTCATCAAAGGTAGTTTTGGATGGAGGGGTTAGGTTGGGGGACTGAGTTTTCTGTGAAAATTGTCTAAGGCAGGGAAGTAGCTCCTGGGTTTTTGATAATCTTGTTGCAGGCTTGGGTACAGTACAGCATTTGCATAATGCCAATATGTTCTGTTACAGTTGCAATTGACAGCAGTCATGGGCCGTGAAGACATGGCCCACGTCTTATTTAAAATGTGATTAGAATTAGACATTTTAGATTAAAATGTGTTTTTCAAGAAAATTATTGACCTCCTTGGAGGGCCTCACAGAGATAGCTCTTGATTGCATCAGTGGTGCTTTGCCTTTCTTTTTGATGAGTACACAAGCATCTAGATGATTTTGGTAAAGTGGATTTCTGGAGTTCTTCAAAGGCCTTTAGGATAGTTTGCTGTCACCCCATGGTGTGTGGGTGTCAGCCTGCTAGAATCCATGGTGAAGATAGCTGCTATGGGTAAGGTTTTTGCTGTTTGGTTTTCTCTCCCCTTTTTGTCACAGCACAGACTGCTTTACCTTAGGTGACTAGCTGATGAGCTGATTTGCAGCTGCACTTTCTCTAATAGCTTTGTCCTGGAAAATCAGTGATTCTGTAACACCATCAGCCAGTTTAGTTGCATGTTTTTGTCTGCTTTTAATGTGCAATGGGCCTGTTTTAAAGTGAATTTGGCCAATCCTGGCTCTGAGGAATGCTGAAGAGGGAAGCAATTTGTTGGGTGTAGTAAACGTCTGTCTCACAACAGGTTACTTTCCTTTACCTTGAATTCAGCAGATGCTTTGTTGAAGAGTACCTCTTTCATGATGGATGTTTTCCAAGTCATTATCTCACCTTTGCAGACCTCACCAGTGGTGCCCAGCTGTGAGCTCAGGGTGCTATAACCTGACTTGCGGGAGCTGTAATGGAGACAGAACCAAAGCTCTAATTGTTTGACTTTTAGTTGCATATCATTTAGTAGAAGGATCATTAATAGGCATATGTTTACTTGTTGATGTGGTGTTACAGATGACCTTAGAAAAGTGAGGAAAAGTAATTTTTCCATCAGTAATACAGCAGCAGGCACTTGGTCAGAAGATGAGGGTTAGGCAGATAAGGATGCATTGGTCACAGTTTCATGGTAGCTGGATAACTTCCTATTGTCTCTGTTACATGGAAGTCCAATGTAGCATTCACCTTTTGACATTAGAAAACACAATTCTTGCAACCCCTTGGATTTTTTTTAGCTTTCTGTGTTCATGGGTGCCTTCCAGAGTCTTCTCCAGACTTTTCAGTCTGTTTACCATACCTTTTCTCATTCATGTGTTTCAATTGAAAGCTGATCTATTGGGTAGGGGTTTTTTTCGGAGTAGTGTTTGTGTCTGGTAAGAAGGAGCATCACCTTCTCCCTCCTTCTTCCTTCTGTTTCCCCCTGGGCCCAGAAACAGGGAGTGTACCTGGAACTTGCTGTCATTCACAGCATACTGTGAGGCACACCTCTTTGGACAAAAATGTGTTTGCCAAATGGACTATTGCCTTGATAAATTTGAATTAATGAATATCAAAAAGTATGGTAATCATTTAATTTTTGTTGTTTATTGCATGCATTTTTAAATTTAAAAAAAATTAAATATTTTCTTTGAGGAATTTGAAAAATGTAATTAATTTTGGGGTTCTTGGGTTGTGGGGTGGTGTGGCGACTGTTCTGCCCTAGCAGGACTGCAATGAGTATAAACGTTTTTTCCCCATTTAAAATCTCTGCATGTGCAGTTGGACCTCCGTACACACTGCATTTTCGAATCAAGTACTACTCGTCGGAACCGAACAACCTTCACGAAGAGTTTACAAGGTAGGAGCTGTGCGTGGCTGACACGGGGAATTAAGACATCTAAGGCACGTGGGGGTACTGCAGGCAGGTGATTTGAGCTTTCTTATTAAGAGTGGTCATTTTGTCTGCCTTCTTAGGTGTTTCCCTACTGCCAGAGAAACATCATGGTTTTTGTTTGCTGCCAGAAAGCATTCATGGGCTCTCCAAGCGTGTTGGTGTGTAGGAGATGCTGTGTTCTAGTGCTTTGAAGTTGGCAAAGAAAGGCAGTGTTGGGTGGGGAAAGCTGCAGCTGGGAGACACCTGCTCTGGATACCTGCCATCCCCTGAGAGGGTTTTCCATTATGTCCTTCTAAAGTGCCAGTGCCCTGCTTTGTTCCTCCTGCCCTGAGACTTGGGCGTGATTTAAGAATGGTACCAAGGGTAGAGAACTGTGGGAATAGCCAGCTTGAGCTCTGGGTAAACAACTTCTGCTTCCCCGTGGCTCTCTGTGAAGTAGAAGCCTGCATTGTATAAAGTCACTCTACAAATATCTGGAAGTTTATTTTTCAATCTGCTGGGCTGTTTTCTGTGGACCTGTGTCTTGCTGGGTCTGTAACACCTTGGTTCAGAGGATATTCTGAAAGCTGGGAAAGGAGCAGCTGTAGGAAAGGGCTTACTTACCTTTGTATCTGCTTACTTTGTGTCTTCTCTGTATAGTAGTCATCTATCTTAATGTTATTTTATCTTTTCTTTTGTTCTGCCTCTCACCGTAGGGCACTTCCTGTGTCTTCTAATTTGCTTGGCAATAATCAGTGTACTCCTAATCAGCCTAAGGTGTTTAAAGGTGGTTGACTGTTGTTGTTCATGTGCATGTGATGTTTACATTGAACTTATGCCTGCAGGCAAATGATTACTGTCTCTTTCACTGTACGCTGTGCCAACCATGGGTTTTTCACTGCCTGAGACAAGATTAGAGGGCTAGTTGTCACCACCTCATGATATAGGCATATAAAGAGACATAGGGTCTTTAATATCCATTATCAATTTAGTCCAGCAGTGATAATTCAATAAAAGGGCATGTTCCTGAAGAATGTATAATTAACTTACAGAAATCCCTGCCACTTATATAGCTGAGTATAATATCTTAAGAGAATCCAAAAATCTGGATGATCTGTGGACATCTTTAATGAGAAAATGCAGTTAAATTAGTAGGAATAATATGTGTTTTCTGGAAATTGATGTAAGTCTTCATACTCAGGGTGCATGTCTGACAAGTATTACATTTCCCCTGTGGTCAAATTATTGCATTACTGTCTACCACAAGATTTCTTGCTTAGTGCTCTGAAGCATATGATCCTAGTCACTGTGAGATTGGGTTTTTGAGCTATGTGATCATTGCTGTGATCGAATAAGACATTTTGTCTGAAAATATTAACCTCTGATGCCTTGTGATCTAATTATTGCTGAAAGGTGACATTTCAGAAGACTATTTTAATTAGAAAAGCACTTTAGTCAGCTAAATATTCGGTGTTGTGAACAATTTCTTTTAATTGTAAGCTTGATGTAAGACCACTGTGAAACTGTTCAAGAGAAATAGGGGTGCCTTTTTTTTTGGGGGGGGAAAGTAATTTTGAATTTAAGAATTTCATAGTTCTTAAATTTTTAATTCCTTTAATCTATAGAGGTTTTTTTTAAGAATCTTTGTACTAGTTGGTTCATATTTTCCAATGTAGCATGTTGAGTGAAAAGTGAAGCTTAATAACTGTATACTCAAAATCATTCCAAGTAGAAGAAAAATCATCATTTACAGTAACTGGGAACTTTCCAGGTGAGAGGTGTTCAAAATTCCTTCTGGAGATCTGCTTTCTAGTAGACTTCAATTTCTAGTGAAGCTACAAACATCATATTCTCATAATTAACACAGTATTGGGAAGCATTAAAACCCCTCGCCTGCCGTGTCTTTTTTTTCAGTTTAAAAACAGAGTTGAAATACAATGCATTTTGGAAGACATCTTCTGTCACTTGTGTGCGACCTGATTAGTTAGTTTATTTAGAAGAACAGCAGAGGAACATGTCTGTACTTGTGGGTTGTGGAGAATTTTCTAAGGTGTCTTGCTGATTTGGAGTAGCAGCAGTTGAGATGCCAGTGTTAGTCAGCCTGTGCACAGAAAAGGAGCACGGGTAAGCCATGCTCACCAGAGCTGGGCTGCGGCACTGCACAAGCCCCCTGAAGCTGATAGGTGCACTGCCCAGAGTCTTCTTGCAAATTTAGAAGAGTTCATGGGATTGTGGATCATCTGGGCTATCAATAAGAACAGGAAGTAAACTTGTCTACCCTTAATCTCCACATGCAAATACCCAGATTTGATTGGCAGTCAGGTGTTAGCCAAGTATGTGAATCAGAGATGTAACAAAGAGTTAACGTGGATAAATCTGATTCTGCTCTAGTGTTATCATGAGAAATCTTCATCTTCCTTTTAATTTCTGTTTCCCTGTCTGATTCCAACTATTTGTCCTTCACCACGTTCACTACACATCCTCTGTGATGAAAAAAACCTGCTTTGTCTTTCTAGCATCCTTTGCAAAGACGGGAGAGGTTTATGTTTGCATTTACTGGGCTCTCAGGAGTGCTCATGCTTTCTTCTCTTGAGTCACTCATCTTTGCAAGCCTCACCCCATAGTGTCCAGAGCAGTGCAGAACCTGCCTCTGCCTTTCTGTCCTCTACACACCCCTTGCATGACCCAGGGCACTTGTGCATGCCTCAGAGCCCAGCTCTGAGTGGTGTCAGTGAAGCATGCCCAGAACTGAAGATTAGCAAAGCAACAGCTTAAAATACTACGACAGTTTGAAGGCTATAAATTCCCACTTGGTGTATTAAATAAATATGTGAGCTCTATGGAATTCGTTTATTCAGAGCTTCTCTGCTATTTTTAAGTGACATTTTGGTATGAACCTTTCCTTTTGCCCAGTTTGGACTTTTTCCATGTTCTGTATGTGTTTGAGAAGACAGCCCTGAAGCCTACATGCCTTTATTTGTGTTTTGTTTCTAGATACTGTAGTTCGATTCCTGCCTGAATTAGGTAAGACCCAAGTTTAGGAGAACACTGGAGTGTTAGTAATATTTAGGTTGCTGTGGTGTATGCTCAGATAGAGCACATCTTAAACAGCAAGACTTTGGACAATGTCCTGAACACAACCAGTGGATAAAAAATGTTCTTGTCTTTGATTTTAGTGAAAGCTGTGGGAGCTTTGAAGCTTGCAGGGTGTGTCTGTGTGATCCCAAAGGCCTTTTTTTAAAAAAGAGGAAGTTATTCAAGTTGCTGTTACTACTCAATGAATTGGGATATTCTTCCAGCCAGTGGAACTAGAAGGATGCCACTGTAATTACTCTTGACTTTCTGAATCTTTTATTTGTCAGGTACCTGTTTGTATTACAGCTCCGGCAAGACATTCTTTCAGGGAAGTAAGTACCTTTTTACACTTGCAGCTGTAATTTGAAGAATTTATAATAGTTAATCTCCTAGTGCATTTTTGTTTTTCTTTAGAATACAGACATATAGGACTTTGTGTGTATCATGACTATATTACTGACAAATAGAATGAATAAAGATTTTGGTGGATTGATGAGGCAATGGAAATGTTTAAAGAGAGTTAAAACTGTCCTGGGTTTTATGGCTTGAAGATGTAACCTGGGCTTGCCACATTTTTTGAGTATGGTGGGTGAAATAGAGGATGAGAAAGTTGAAGTGCAATACTTCTTGTTCAGGTCAACTCTGAAAAAATATTTTGTGTTTTTATAGTCCTACCCTGACCAATATTCATTCACACCTGCACTAATCTTTTTTTTAATTACAGAAAAAAAACCCTCAATATATTTATATTAATGTGTTCTAAAGTATAGTGTTAAAGTAAGAATGATTCCTTAGTTGATTTAGTGTTTTCTCTGTTAGTTCAAACTTATTTTATGGTGAAGTGTATAATGTTAAATGCTAATCAGAATGTACCAACTTAGGAAATAATCATATACAAGTAACAATTAATTGTAGTTGTTTCATAGCAGTAGTAGATTGTAGAAGTTAATGTTTCCAGTTTTTGTATCAGGCTTCTTTTTAGCTTTATTGAAAGAGGAATTCACTGACAAGAGATGTGATTTTTATAGTTTTGGTTTTTGTTTTGTTTTTAAGACTGAAATGCCCGTACGAAACTGCTGTTGAACTAGCAGCTCTGTGTCTTCAAGGTACGCAGTCTTTTGAAAGTGGTTTGTCCTGATTTATTAAAAAACTCACCTACTGGTTTCTTTTCCTTTGTTACTAATGCATTCTCACTGATCATATATAAATGCCATTCTTTTACCCAAGGAGAAGAATTTTAGGGAGATCACTTTCTTATCTTGGCTCTGTTCATAGCTTCTGAACTACATTAGCCAATATCAGCACACTTGATATGGGGAGGGAGACTCTAAAGCATGGCTGGACAAAAGTTTCATGGAAACCCAGGGCTGATCAGGAAAGAAGGACCCAAAATAGGTCCCTACTGAGGGAGATGTGGTGCATGCACAAGTGTTACCACTTGAGCCTGAAGAGCCAGCTGGCCCTTCACACAGTTAGTGGGAGGTGAGTGCCTGTGAATTTGGGCTTCCTGCTGCCTGAACAGTGCCTGGGAGAGGAAGCCTCCACAGTGGGTGTCTCAGGAGATGGTTACAGGGCAGGAGGGAGGGAGTGACAGGTACTGGAGAGGAGAGAATTACATGGGAGGGTAAGAGCTAAGATCACTTCTGGGGCAGCAGCATGGATTTCACTATGTTAAAGCAATTCCAGTACACTGGGTATCATTACATTATTGTAGGACAATGTGGGTTTTTTGTTGCTGCAAGCATGTTAATACAAACGTTTATTCCATTTTGAGCAATTAGTTTTGCAGATGGGGAGGAAATTTTTGTAATGAAGCTCAAATCAAGTTTATTTTTTCTAAGAGAGAGTGCAGTGAGCTGGACCATTCTAAGCATATCAGCAGCAACATTAATTGAAAAGAAAAATTCTCTTCCTGTTTCACTGGTGGCTGGGCCATGGCACACTCAGAGCTTCAGCAGAGTCGCTTAGTTCAATACAGCAGTGGAAGTAACTCAGTGATTCTAGATGGATTTGACAGGCAAAACTGGGAATTCAGTTCCAAGCAGCAACAGGTGTAAATCTCAAGGCAGTTGATTGTTTTATTGCACCAGCAGGCACAACTGTGATTGTCAGGTGTACAAAGAACTGCTGCAGGCAGACTGCTTTTGTCTTTTTGAGGTGGAGGAAATGCAGAGAATTTGATTTGTTGCTTACGTTTCCACAGATAAACACTCTGGTAACCTCACATCTGGTCCAAGCAAGGAGGACCGACCAAGGAAAGATTAATAGGTTGATGCCTCCACATTTTGGGTAGTAGCTGACAGCTGTGATTACTGTGTAAATAGAATGCAATAGATGCCCATCATATTTATGATGTGTCCAGCTATCTACCAAAACTAATACTCTTTGATGCTGTCTGTGGGAACACGCTTTTCTGCTTTTTTTGCTGTCTTTTTTTTTTCAGTTTCAGTTTTCTGCTATTTTGACATCATTACAATAAGCTTGTCCAAAATTACTTCATTATTGCAAATAATTCATTCTCTTTGCTGACATACATAATAATAAGCATTTTTGGTGTAATGTTTGCTGCATTTTATTGATGCTGGAAACATAATTAAACAGAAAAGTATAAAGAAATTTCAATTATTCCCTCCTCAGTGGGTTAGATTTTCTCTATAAGTCTCTGAGGAGTGCCTTAGTGTGCCTTTCCTAAGAGTAAGGAAAAAGCTGTGAATTGCTATTTAGGCATTAGTAGTCTGAGCACTCTGAAAGAAAAGTCTTTTCACAGATAAGCTTTAAATTTCATACATTTTTTTTATCAAGGTAGTTTTCTATTACATTAATTCTTGGTTTCCAATAGCAGTTTCCATGGTTGGATTTTTTTTGTGAATCATCTTTCAAACCTAAAGTGTTGATTTGTTGCCAGTCCCATGAAGGAAATTCTGTAGCAAGTAACATTGGTTTTTAGTATGGGGTAACATATGAAGCAGATATGTAATATTATGCTTCACTTAGGGATTATCTGCAGAAACGTTGTCATCAAACTTGAGTTCTCACTGTTGGTTAGTTTTTCACTGCTTTAGTATTGTATGGTCTTAGTGTTTAACCAGATATACTATTGAAGCTGCTAATTAAATTGAAAAGGAAAACATTTTCTCGCATCTCCAGTTTTCAGTTCTAATCAGAAGGCACCTTCATGGAGTACTGCAAACTTTTTTTCCTCCTCTTTATAAAAGAATCAGCCATATATTTAAAAATATATTTATTTTTTGAGTTTTCAAAAACTTTCTAGGAAACATCTTTTTGAAAACGTCCCCTCGGTTATTTTTTGAAGGACACAGATAATGTATATGTATGTGTTACGTAACGCCTGCACCACCTTCCCCCCCTCAAAAAAAAAGAGCCAAGAAGGGGCATGCCAAAGCACGTCACAAAGACAAAAATGAAGAGATAGGTCTTCTGCTGTGCCCTTGCATCGCAAAATATTAGTGCTGCTGAGCATCTGTGTGTGTCTTCTGTCCTACAAGCTCATGATTCTTCTCATCCCTACACATCCTCTTTACAGCACAGTCAGACTTCATTCCCTATCTTAGCTGTCAGTTAAGTAGCAGAGAAATCTCCCATGCTTTTCCTAGATGGTTGGCAACACATCAAACTTCAGATCCTTACCTTTTTCTCTCCCCTTGAAGTCCTCCTTGCTAATGTGTTTGCTGTGGCTCCCTCTTCTATACTGGAGGCTGGACTGCCGGTAATTCTTAATAATATCTGTGTTAAATAGGCTTCCAGCTTTGATGAAACAGCCATGGAGCTGAGATATCTGTATGGCCTGTTCTTTAACAGAGTGAGTTCTGTAACTCACTGTGGAAGATTACTGTTGAGAGAAAAAAAGTGTATGAGACAGTAATTAAAAATGAAGACCAATGCACTCAATCTCTTTAATATCCTTAGGACTGCTAAATGTTTCAGCAAAGCTCAAGTTCTCAAAACCACCTAGTAGGTGTTATCAGCCAGCAGATTGGATTTGGAATGTGACTTCCTATCTACTGATGGATCCTGTTAAGTATTTTTGAAGTGTGGCTGTGAATAAAATTAAAAGTGTAAAAGCGCCCTGAAGGAATAAAACTGTTTTCTTCAAGGGATTTAGTTCCCCTCTATGCTTTTTCTTTTTTATTTTTATTTTGGTAGTAGTAGTAAGAGTAGTAAGCAGTTAAGAAACGCTGACTGACAAAGGCCTGGTTGGGAATCACGTCCTATGTCAGGTGACACGTGGTACTGCTGAAGAGTGTATTTTCCACCCATGCTTGCCACCCAGTCCTGAGGCAGTGACGCTGCAGCCTCTCGGTACAGCTGAGAGGCTCCAGGAGCAAAGCTGTCACAGACACAAGGCAGCTAAGGGTGTCAGTCACTGAAGTGCTCAGCACTTGCATCTCCTGCTGAGCTCAGTGGAGTTGGAAAGTGCTCTGCTCCTAGAAAAACCAGAGCCTAAGCATATAAGTAGGAAGTGACACCTTAATTATGTTAATGTTTTAGCATTTTTTTCCTTAAAAATTACTTAATCCGAATATTACACCACCACTGTGATTTTAAAAACCACACAGCTTTATCACTGGTTTCATGAGACTAGATGTTCCCTTTGTGTTTTGACATGAACAGAAAAATAACTCCTAAATTTGTCATAAGCCAGGACAAATAACAAAGCATGCGATACAATGGGAAGTGTTAGGGAGTGAAAAATATCCAATGAGAGGAAGTTTCAAAGTGACCTTTTCTAAAACAGAAGATGCATTGATTGTTTTTAATAGAAACTTTATTTCCTATAAGTGCTCTAAAATCCAGAGAAGCAGCTTTAGTTGAGCTGGTTCAGTCATAACATTCCTGAATGTCAGAATTCTGTACCACAACCTTACCCTGCTACTGCAAATGCATTTATCTGACTTCTGCTGTAAAATCTAGTTTGAATTTACTGGGGCCAGGAGTGGGGGGATGGGGTGTTAACTTAAAGCATTGATACAAGTGCATTCTGCAACATGCTTAGGAACTTGCAGACTGTCCTTGTCTTTGTAGGGATAATGGAGTTAATTATTTCTGGTCATCCCAAGATCTTTATATTTTTAATTTCTCAATTGGTTGATTTCAGCTGAGTTGGGAGAGTGTGAGCACCCTGAGCACACACCAGAGCTCGTGTCTGAATTCAGGTTTGCACCAAACCAGACTGAAGCAATGGAATTTGACATTTTTCAGAAATGGAAAGAGTGCAGGTAGAGTACCTGTGTGGGAGTGGGGTCTCTAGCAACAAATTTTCTTCCCTTCCAAAGTCAAATCCTTTCAACAGGCATGAAATGGGGATTATTTTTTCAGTGGAGAAGTATTGTAAAAAGGCTTTGAGCCCTCTCTGTCTCTAGAAATTGCAGACAGTAATTTAGGGAAGGTTGGTGGGGTGAGTTTTAATTTTTTAATGGTTTTTCTTTAGATTATTTTGTAATAATTTAAGGAGCTGGGTCTTTTTCCTGTTTATGTTTGAAATAAATCTCTTTCTCTCTCTCCTTCTTTCATTCACACATAAATTTTGTGTTCAGGGTGGTAGCAAACTCATTTTCCTGTCTTTTGTTAATAAATATGGTACATTTCAGTGATGCTTTGTTACCTGAACTTTCATCCTTATTGGCAATTGTAGACCTTTTTGCATTTGCAGTCCTCTGTTTTATTTGCATTTGGAGAGAAGAGGGTAAAAATGTAAGCTAAGCTTGAAATATCATTTAGAGTCATTAAGATTGAGGACACAAAGAAAAGGGTTAGGGGAATGAATTTGAAAGCATTTAAAGCAGACAAAAAGTTTTTACCACAGAGTATGAATTTTATGTTCATAGGGGAAAGAGCCCGGCGCAGGCTGAATTGTGCTACTTGAACAAAGCTAAATGGCTAGAAATGTATGGGGTAGATATGCATGTAGTTAAGGTAAGATCCATGTGATGTTTTATTTTATCAGTCCCTGCTGAGGTCCCTGCCCTGGTGTGGGTCAGTCTCTGAGGAGTGTCCTTGTTAGGTAAAATCTAGTCCCATGGGCCGTGGTCCCTGAGAAGTCATTCCCACCTGCAGCACTCCTCCCAAGGGTGCTTCTCTGTGCTCCCACAGCATCCCTTTCCACATGCCTTTTCCCATGTCCCTCAGTTTCTTCCAGTTGTGTCTCCTTCCTCTGGCAGGAGCTGCCTGCTCTTAAACAGGTGAGGTGAGGTGTGGGCTGCCCTGGATACAGTGTTGGTGTGGGTCCATCTCCATGGATCTCAGAGCCACTTGGAGCAGCACATGGCCTCCTCCCACAAAGGGCACCCTGCAGCCTCCTGTTGTCAAAATATGCCACTTTGCACTCAATACAGATGCATATTCTTCTGCTTTGTAATGTTAAAAAAAAGGGGCAACTTTATTGTTTAGTTTAAGACCTATGGATTTGCAATACTACTGTATTAAGATTTACACTGCTCATGGCAGATTGATTATTTATTCTGTACTTGCTTGCAGGGAAGAGATGGCTGTGAATATGCTCTTGGACTGACACCAACAGGCATATTGATCTTTGAAGGAGCCAACAAAATAGGCTTATTCTTTTGGTAATCTGCTCTTGTGTTATATTCCTTTTTGTTGAAATGCTGAAATCTTTCTCCTTTGCATAATGGGATCTTGACTGTATTTTGTAATTTATAATTGGATCTACAAATTTTAAAATCTGAAGGTTAAATCTGAAGGTATATTGGCCTGGTTAGAGGTACCACTCTCAAATGTGAAATAGTTATTGAAATAAAATTATTTTAGTATTTTTCTAATTCTGTTCTTTTTGATTCTTGTGTTTAGGCCTAAAATCACAAAAATGGACTTTAAAAAGAGCAAACTAACGCTCGTGGTTGTAGAAGATGATGAACAGGTAACTTCTTTCCCTTACTTGGGCCTGATCCAACAAAGTGTGGTGTGTGCTCAGGCTGGTCAGAACACAAGGGAGGCTGAGCACACTGTTGGCCCAGGCTATGTTTTTCCTACCAAGAACAATAACCAATATCATGCATGCCAACTTCCAAAGCTTTTGTTTCTGCATTTAGGGCAGAGAGCAAGAGCACACGTTTGTTTTCCGGTTAGACAGTGCCAAAACGTGCAAACATTTGTGGAAGTGTGCAGTGGAGCACCACGCTTTCTTCAGATTGCGAGCCCCGGCAAATAGTAAATCTAGCAGATCCGACTTCATCAGGCTGGGATCGCGCTTCAGGTTCAGGTACTTAGCAAAGTAACAGCAATATGTTTATCTTTATACAAAGGAGCAGGTACAGCTTCCAGCAGAAGGCAGTAGTTTACTTTGTTTATTTCTGTATTTTAAGTGGGAGGACAGAATATCAAGCAACACACGGCACAAGATTACGCAGAACTAGTACATTTGAAAGAAGGCCCAGCAAGAGATACCCTTCTCGGAGGCATTCCACTTATAAGGGTGAGTGTTTTCAGACATCCGTGCGCTGAATCGGTCATGCAGGTGTCCCGTTAAATCCTATAGATGTCACATTACAATCGTGACATCTGTTCCACATTATAAAAAGAAGAGTATGTCAGATCAACTAAAAAATCAGAATGTGCATGGAGTTTTTTTCACCAGAGTTCGCTGTTTCCCTCTTCTGTTTTTAATCTCTAGCTACAATTAATTCTTCCACCCCCATCTATGGAGGAGGTACCTATGGTTTCTTTTGTTGCTCTATTGAGGAAAGAAAAGTTGCAGAAAACCCACTAAGGGAAAGTATGTAATGTTTTTTTTAAGAATTGCTTGTGTCATGTAGAGTGGAGCAGTGTCCAAAAGCCTCATTGACTTGCTTATCTAGCCAGACAATTTGAGGGTTAGGTTATTTATCATGATGATGTTGTTGTGGCTTTCCTGACTGTAATGTCATGTTATTCACCTATGCCTGATGACTCTAGCCTTAACTAGCTTGCCCTGGGAATTGAGATGTGCTGAATTTAAATGGAATGATGAGGAATTAATTTCCCTTGTGGTTTTTTAATTTGTCCTTAAAAACTTGAGCTTTTTGTTCCATGTAGAAAAACCTAGGAAGGAGCACTGCAAGATAACCCTCTTCAAATTCTGTATTACTTGAGTCTGCAGGTATAGTTGCCGTGTGAAGTAAGGCTGCTATATTCAGCAGGGTGAGATGAAATTCCCCTAGAATGTCTTTGCATTCGTTTGCATTCCCAGAATATAAACCACAATTCCATGAACAGCCCTTGTGGTATTATGGGGACATTTTTATGTCTCATTTACAGTGAGGGGAGAAAGGATGACAAGCATGCATGTTTTCTAGAAGCTGTGAGTCTTTCCCCTGCTTCCTTCCTTAGTACATGAAAGGAGTTTGTTTAACTGAAATGAAAATTTAATAAATCAGTGAGATGCTGTTATGTGAGACATGGGAGTCAACTATATAGTGTCGATTATTTTGTAAGTGGAAGAATGAATTCTTTAAATTTTATTCTTGCTGTAACAGGATCTGACAGACCTGCAGGTTTTGCCTTGAGTCTCAGTGCTTCTGTACTTAGGTCTGTGAGATAGAGGCGGAAGAGAGAAAGTGTGGCTTATGCTTAATTACGTTCTCTGTCCATTGCAGCCAGTTAGAACTTCTTTCACACCCAAGTGATCTCCTTCTAGAGAGCTCAACAGCATGTTTGTGAAGTTAATGCAAAAACTCTCTGTAGGTTGTTATCTTTCATGCATCTTTTGGCCATTAAGCCCTGTACCTAAATGCAGCCCACAAGGGTTGGATTCTCTCCTAGCTCTGTCGCTTTTGAGACTTCAACAGTGTGTCATTAACCTCCTGCATTCAGCAGTCAGTTGGATTTTTACTTTCTCACTGAGAAGCTTTTCAGTTCTCTTGAAACACACACAGTCATGAGAAAGAGATGATACACCCCAGTTACTCATCTGCCACCTTCACCATTCTTTCCAGACTGTCCAGAGCAGAGGCCGAGACCTTGTTCCTCAAGATTACTCAGTGCCTCCCAGGATTCCCAACTGATGGGCTATTTTGGCTACCATTGTTCCCTGTAATAAGACACAGGCCATTACCAGTTTTGTGAATACCCTGGTTTCTATAAGATAGTGAAAATTTCTGCAAGGGGTAGTTTCTGATTTCCAGTGGATTTGATGATATTGGCATGGTACTACAGTAAGGTGAGAAAACAAGTGTTCTGGTTGTGCAGAACATACTCTGCCAAAAGTCCTGTTGTGGCATTTGGGAAGAATATGCTTGTCTGTGGTCATCTCTAAATTGCTTTCACTCTTGCAGGACCAGAGGGAGATTTGTGTCTGCCTCATACTTTATGATATTACACAGGCTTGCTAGAAAGCACAGGGCTGCACTTGAAATTCAGACACTTCTGTGTAAACGTCTGTATGAGGAGTCACTTTAGCCATAGTGTAACAGCCCAACAACAAGAGCTGCAAAATGACTGATATTTCACTTGTCTTAAGATTTTGGTTTTTTTCTTTTTAAGCAAACAATCCTGTGAAAGCAGCACAGCTTTGGTAAGTAACTGCCCAACTTCTCTCTACCTCTCAGTTGCTGTTCTCAGGCTAAAAAGATTCTGAAGACAATATCTGCTTTAGAATTTGTAGAAACAGATTCTCTGGTGTGGGATGAATTGCTTTGGCATGTCTCATTATGCATCACCAGATTCTTCTTGGGGCCTGTCTGCTTCCATTGTTTAATCTATTTTTTTATTATTTTTATATATGAAATCAGACTAAAGTAAAATATACTTCCATTTTGCTCACTGCTCTTATGCTAGCTTATGAAGCATAATTTGTTCATTTTTTTAAATCTAAAGCAAAGAAAAAATTTTACATCCCTGTAACTGCTGTGGTGTATATCTTGAATAAAATAATGATGTCCTTAAGAATATGAATTTTACTTCTCTGTAGTACTTCCCTGAACTGAAAAACATTGCGATGTAGATGTATTGATTACATAAAAGCAATTTTTTTTCTCTCTTAGTGCTAAAAATACTCCTGAAGTCCATAACTACCAGGTAAGAGCATAGCAGTTACAGAGGAAAAATGTGGTAATTTCCATATTTTATGGTAAATATTTTTGCTCTTTATAGTTTGTACAGCTGTTTTGCTCCCCTTTCCTTATTCTGGGGTGAGATTTTCTGATGCGTCAGAAATAAACATCACCACATTGGGGTTAAGGAGTTTTCTCTTTTTTTTCCCCTGTGTTCTTGGATGCTGTGCAAGCTTAGTACACTTCATGTGCCATCTTCTTTCCCTTCCTTTTCTTTCTGTGAAAGTTAAAGCCTTTGGGACTGTGAATGTGATGGCCCCAGGAGACTGCTCTGTGAGCAAGCTTTTGTCTAGAGCAGCTTCTCACAGTGGGTGATCCTGACAATTTCAAAGTTGCAATTACCTCCCTCATCACAACGCTTACAGAGTTCCCTGCTGGTCAAATGCTTGTTGGGTTTTTTTTTTTATACACTCTAGGGAAAACATTACCTGGTTTTCATCTGTGCTACTGACAGTCAGGGTACTGAGAAAAAGCAAGCTTCCAAACTCTGTATGTGCATGAAAACTTAGTCTTAACGCTTTTTATTTAAACTCTCACCAGTGATTTTGTTTTACTGTTTCTCTTCAAGATCTTGTGGATATGAGAAGGAAATCTTGTCACCAAAGATAGGAGACCTTCTGAAGCCTGCTCTTATAACCTTTCTAACTCCCCACTTTTGATCAAAGTTAACATTTTTCAATGTGCTTTCTACAAGAAGCTTTCTACTAGATGTGCCAGGTTGTCTGTCGCACAGGGGAGCAATTTTGTTTGCATTGTCCCATGAGTGTGTCCTAATGAGCAGGCTCATCACCAAGAGGCTTCACATATGCACTCAATGACATGGGAGAAGGTTGGAAGCATTAGGGTTTCTAGGGTTCGCCAGGAACATATTCCTCATGACCCCAGGAAAATAAAAGTTAAAAGTTAATAGGGAGCTTTAATGTGATTTCATTAATCAGGTTCAATGTTTCCATTTGCAGCCACAGTATCATCCTAATATACATCCTGCTCAGCCACACTGGCATCCACACACACCTGTGAATGTAAGGTAAGCAATCTTCCCTTTGTGAAAAAAAAGATGATTACTTCTTTCTTTATGTTACTCGGTATGAAGCTCTGGTGGCCTTATTGGGCACTTCTCTGCACATGAAAAGCAAATAGAAGTTATAAGTATGGGATATAGAGATAGTATTAAGTAACTTCTAAGCTTTGCTTTGGAATATGAAGTTTTTTTTTTTCTGGTTGATTTGTAATTCAAAATTCAAAATAGAATGTTAGTGATCCCTGTAGAGGGTATGTTGGGTAGGGAGCTGCTCTGTAGCTTAATTGCAAATGGATCGGTATTTGTCTGCATTTGATTTCCTAAGACAGAGAAGAAACACATTTTAGTGTAAACTTAAGTTATTAAAAATTATATTCTTGCAATGGAGCACTGTTTTCATCTTTTGCAGACACGTATATGAAAAAATGACAAGTACATGGAAGAATTTATCAAAAACATTACAGAAAATGAGTAAAATTATAGCACTGAGTTTTTGAGAACTGTTTCACAAAAACATTCCTGCATGTGCTGTGGTGCTATCTTCTCGCATACTTTTTTGTTTGTAGCTAGTGATGAGAGACATGGAGTGAAAAGAAATTTTGGAAGAAATTCCAAATTTAGTCCAATTAAAACCCACTTGGTGGAATGCACGGTGAAGGCATGCACCTGCTGGTGGATATGTGTCTATACGTGTATACATGATAACAACCAGCCACTTTTTTATCCTAACAAAAAGTAACCTTTTTAGATGACTCAGTTTTTTAGACAAATAATTACTGTCTTCAGTGAAAAATACCAATACGCTAATCTTTGTTTCTCCTTATCTAACATTTATATTCTTACATCACAATAAGTAGACTTTGGTTTTAGTGTGGGCAGGCTTTGGGGATGAGGCTGAGCTTAAAATGGATGAGAAGAAAATTTGGTGTGAGTTTGAGTCTGAGAATGCAGGAAGAAGGCAAATTTGTTATTAGAAATACTAGGCAGAGAAGCAGACAGGCATTGTCGTCTCAAAATTCCTAGTGCACAGCAGTAAAGCAGATATTAAATTTGTGTTAGAAACAGGAGACTTGAAATTGTGTAATGAACTTTGCCTGTATTTCAGGCTCAGGAGTCTTCCTGATTTTAGGGTTTCTTTATCCAGTTTTTTACGAGCACTTTAAAATGTACGATTTCACATTATGAAAGAGTGGCTGCCAAGAGAGCCTAATGATTTTATAAATCATTTGAGGTTTTGCTGAAATTTCTCTAAAGATTTCATCACTTACAATACCAGTCTGTGACATTTTAAAGCCAAGTAGTTCACCCTGGAGCAGAGTGATATTGAAATAAGCACAATAATGTATTGTAGTGTGTGTAGACAACCTCCCCCTTCAGCCCCTCTACTGCCTAGGCAAAGACTAAGGTCAGTGAAATATGAACAATGGGTTTTTTATAACAAGGCTTGTAAGGCTGAAAAAAACCCTACCCATACTTAAAAGCTCAGTCATAGAAGTTTGCTAGAAAAGATGCTCGCAATTTTTGTCCCGTTCAGGTAGAAGCATTTAAATGTGCAGTAAAAGTGGAAGTTTCAAGTCATTCTAACTTGGAGTCAAAGTGAAAGAATTAGATATTTAAGATCTTGGACAGCTTGATTTGAAAAAGCTTATTCCATTCAACTGCAAACTTGAGATCACAACTACAGACGCATAAAATTCTTTCGGCTGGGCATGGGCTGAAATGAAATGACCTATGTAATATGTGTTATATATAGAGTTTTTGTTGAATAATTTGTGAAATAGTATATGGAATTGTGTCTCAGTTTCCTTAGTAAAATACTTTTCACTGAAATTGTTTGCAGATTCTTTCAGTGAAATTGTTTGCAGTCACCTTAATATTTAACGTTCTGGAGAAAAAAATTTCTATTAACAGCTGTCATTATATAACTTTAGAATATATCTAAAAAAAAAAAAGGTAAAATCTACACCTTGCCTGTGTTTTTGCTACTATAAAAAACTTACCAGAATTATAGAATGTCTTGGGTTGGAAGAGACCTTAAAGATCATCTGGTTCCAACCCCCTGCCATGGCCAGGGACACCTTCCACTTGACCAGGTGGCCCAAAGCCCCATCCAACCTGGCTTTGAACACTTCCAGGGATGGAGCATCCACAGCTTCTCTGTGCAACCTGTTTCAGTGCCTCACCACCCTCACAGAAAAGAATTTCTTCCGTATATATAATAATTGCAGCTTCAATTTGGTAATAAGGTAATGTTAAATGTTGTGGTTTCCTACATAGTGTTCAAAATTGTTGTTTTATTTATTCCCCACTCCGCTGCAATGATTCAGGGAACACTGTAGGGATGGTTGAAGTTAGTATCTCTAAGCAGCAATAAGTAATGAACAAGTAAGGAAAAATATATTTTCCTTGTAGTACTTTTGCAAGTCTCAGAGAATTACCTGTACTAACTGTAGACTGGGGGTGTTTTTAAGAAATGCATCTCTGTAAATTACAGGCTGCTTTAGTGTTAATTAACTGCACCAGTGC
This sequence comes from Irena cyanogastra, assembly GCA_013397155.1. Classification (NCBI taxonomy): domain Eukaryota; kingdom Metazoa; phylum Chordata; class Aves; order Passeriformes; family Irenidae; genus Irena; species Irena cyanogastra. The sequence continues at coordinate 540,268 of VWZV01016212.1, forward strand.
CAAAGAAATGGCAGCAACTACAGAAAAGAAATTTTCATTCATAATAGGATTGCCTTTCTTAACCCTTTGCACTTTAAGGATGTACTTTCATGAGCTTAGCGTTTTGCATGATATGTTTTATTTTACTTGTTTGTTGTACAAATTTAGTTTTCCTGTAGCCTCCTCCTCCTTCCCCATCCCCCCTTTGGAATTCAAAGCATTGATGCACTACGCTTGTCTATAACATTGCAGACAGAGAGGGTTTTTAATGATTGAGCTCTGATTGAAAGCCTTTTAAAATCAGCTAGAAGATTTCCAGTTGCTTCAGCAGCTTCAGCATCAGACCTATAGGTCTTGTCCCCATTTCCTTCCCGTGCTGTAGCTCCATGTGCATGCTTAGCACTTGCAGGATGGGCTCGTGTTACTGTGTAGCACTCCTGAGTTAACTTCCATTCCTCACTAACCAATAACTGTGCAAATGGTACAGGCCACCCTATCATGATGACAGGCCCTATTGGAAACCCCCCACAAGTGGAGAGGACAGCAATTTACGGTATATCCAGGAACAGAACCAGAAGAATTTAGGAGGAGTCCAAAGCATGGTGTACCAAGATAAACTCATGACGACTCTCTGAAAAAGAGCCATCTTCATTTCACCTGCCATCTTAGACGTCATTGCATTCCATGGTCCTTGTCTGTCTGCAGTATGTTCAAAGTGTATTGTGCATAAAGTGTGTGTCTTTGTATGTACATCCATCCTTGTTTAGTGTTCGTGGACATTCTTGGGAAAAGTGTTTTCCGTATCTTTGTTAAAAAAAAAAAAAATCTTGAAAAACTTTTTTTGAATTCCGGTAATAATTTTCAGTGCCCTGAGACCAGAAATATTTTTGGGGGTTTTCATTCTACCCTAGTTTCAAATCTGTGACCCTCTGCCTGCTGTTGAAGATCAGACATTTGTGCCTTAGTTATTTTTATTACCTTGTTTCTTTTGAGTCGAATTAATAGATTAAGAACCTTATTTTTTAGTGGCATGCATACAGGAGATTGGAGGGAGGAAAAACCAGAATTCATACTGGCAATCAAATTGGCTTGTGGACCACCAACAAAGGGAGACTACTGAGGCGGTCATAGGTTTGGATGACATTTGTTTGTAATTTTTTGTGTTCTGCAGAAGAAAATAGAGGTGCTTACTTAACTTTGAAAACAAGTATAGGGAAAGAACACTGTAATAAATTTCACAGAGTATGTATATTTTTTTTTACTTACTGCTTATATTGATAGCATTCCCCAAAACCATACCTGCTGCTATAAAGGCAAGAATGTTAAAAATTAATCCTTGCTAAAAGGGTGCTGCTGTAATCTTATTTTTAATGTGATTATGGAAGTGAACTTTATAATTCCATGAAACTACCTACTGATAACTTTTCTCTGAGTGAGTTCAAAAACACAACATATAATCACTACATTAAAAAATGAGGACATTCCAGTGGAATAGCTCTATTTTTTTTTAAAGTTAGACATTTGTGAAGTTGAATGTATATTTTACAGACCTAGGACTTGGAATTGGACTGGCTGGTATTTTGATCACTTGCAGACTTTTTTGTTATCTTTAAACCAAAAATCACAGTGCCATCTTCACTCGTGCATTTGTTTTAGTTAGGCCTTACATCTGTGGTCTCTCTGAAGTTGTTGGAATGAATGAATCTTCATTTGGGATGTTTTCAAAATGAAGTAGTTTTTAAACTTGATTTTGATAAATACACATTTACAAATGGCTATAATGATTTTTTTCAGAGCAAATTTGATAGTTTATAACTTTTTGTGAAATACATTTGTTTACAAATGCTATCTTTTATTATTTGTTTTGATCTTTCCTGTATGTGCTAAGTACAAATAAAAAAATGTCAATCTTGTTGATCTAGTTATGATGCATTATTTATTTTTTAAAGATTTTGGGGGAGGGTGGGTAGATATACTTGTACCTGATTTCCCCTGTAGTTACTAATGCTGTGGTGGATTGATGTTTCCAGTACAATCTGTAGAGAGGGGAAGACAGTAAAGCAATTGTGCACTGAGATGTGAAAATGCCAGAGGAAGCCTAAGGTGTGTAATCACAGAGGCTGACTTTGGTTTCCCCCGACTAGCCTTCCTCTATTCAGCAGCAGTTTATTTAAGAAAGGCAGAAAGAGAAGCTTGGTTGGAGCCACTGGAACAAAAGTCTAGTTTAGCTGCTGCTCTGAAAGCACTCTGGAAGAGGGATATTTGAATACTCACATTGAAGTGTGGGGCAAGGGTGCTTTATTATTTACACACCTACATTCATAATACACTATCATTCTTGTCATATAACCTTGTCAGCTTCCATGTGGTTTGTTGTCAGTGTTCCACCTCATCCTGTGTTATGTGTGGTTTGGTTTGTTGCTGAAGGTGCACTGAACGAGGGATCCATTCTGTGACAGACTGCAAGAAAAGACAGCTCGAGGCCCAGCTGCTCCTGTAAGTGTTAAAAAGCCTCAGGCACACTGGTGAAGAACAACCTGTGGGCCTTGTGTGTTCTGCAGCTTGTGTGTGTTGCCTCGAGGGAAGCACTTGTCATTCTGCTTCTCTGGAGAAGGAGCCCACACATTCTGCACTCCCTTTTCACTTGTTCATCCCTCATCCTCCCTGCTGCCTGCAGAAACCTGAACCAGCCAAGTCACGGAGCGATCAGCTAGGTAAGAGATCAGTGTCTCTGTCCTTCCTTCCTCTAGACATAGTTGGCTTCCTGTAGCAAATGGGCTAGGATCCAGTTGAGAAGAGGGAGCATATCTGCCTGATTCCTCTCTGACCCCAGTACTGCTCTCACCTGTGCAGCTTACACCACCCAAAGGTGGATATGGGCGGTATCTGTCTGAACAGGGTGCTATAAAAGAGTTGCTTTAAATATTAAAAAGCACATAGGCGTTTTTTTTCCTTAACATTAGCACAGTCATAACTCACAACAGTTTGTTTTTAACAAGTAATAGAGGTCTTCTGATGCTAAGATTACAATTTTTTGTTTGAAGCAACACAAAACACTGCAGCTGAAACCAGACTGCATGTAGAGAGGAGAGAGAGAAGTGGAAAATCTTTGGTTAAGTCTGTTGTTAAATGCAGCAATTTTTATTTAAAATATTGGGAAAGCACTATCAAAAAAATCAATACTACATGTTAATTTTGTGTTGCTTCAGGAATCCTGTGGTAGTTTATAGGCACAAACTCAATATAGGAACTTGATGATCCTGGTATGTGAGTGTTTATACACTGAATGAGTGAAGTACTTTACCTAGGAGTTCCTCATGAGGAAATGCTGCACAGTTTTTACCAAAGAGCATGCTACACAGTCATTCTAAGTCAACACATTTTAAATGTGTTCTAAATATACACAGGGAAGTTTTGTTGTTTTTTTTTAAAGCCTTGAAGATTGCTTCAAGGAGGTAACACCTTCTTTATCCAAATGAAACGTTCTCAGCGGTGCCCATTGAACTGCATGTGCAAACTTTCTCCACCCTGTTCTGAAGTCTGTTTGTTGTCTGAAACCTTTTTACAAGTCCAGCATACACTTAGAAACTTCTGTAATTTGATTACAGGTGATAAACACTATCCTTGCATCAACTTGGTGGGGGGATGGAGAGGAAGTCTGAGTATAGCGATAGGCGTTGGAGAAATGACACTGATCTGAAGTTCAGTATGGAATCACCCTCAGCCAGGTTGTATCAATTAATTCTCCAGCACACGGAAGAGGTATCTTTTGATCATCTCTCTGCACACCTTCCTCCTGTGCTTTGGTTTCCTGGAAACCAGGTCTTCCCTAGCGGGGCTCAGGCCTGGCTCTATGCTCTGTGTATTTGGATTTGCAGGGTGATTACCTTTGCCTTGTAGTAACCGTAATCCCATGTCCTCTTTCCCAGGAACTGCTGGGAGAATTAAACAGCTGGTGACTCTGTGACACCACATCTGTAACACAAGCTGAAATATATCGCTTTTCAGCCCCAGCCAGGCCTTGGGATGCAAACTAATGACTAATATTGAATACTGAAATATGATACCTGAAATACAATACTGAAACTGTTGTCATTTTGAATATATTGGTTTAGTGTGGGCTTTTTCATCAAACTTTCATTTTCAGCTATTTTTCTCTAGTTGATGTGAGTCACAGGCAAAGTGAACAAAGGGATCAGGTTTTATAATGCATTTCTAAAGCTGGCAGTCAGGGGTTTGCATACTTAAAGGAAAGAATTAAGTCCTTCTGGACCCTATTATCATTGAACCCATGTGCAAACTGACCAACAGGAGGATTGTTTTCTCACATTGTGGATGGCAACAAGGCATATATTATGGACTGGTGATGAAAAATGTGATTTTCTGTTCCTCTGAATGAGCACTGCAGAAGATGTCTCTTCAGCTTGCAAGAGAAAGAGTGTCAGAGCTTGCAAGTAATTTTGAAAATGGAACTTCAGGTGCTGGCGAGGAATGAGCTGGAGAACATCAAAGGCAGCAGGGGAAAAATGAAACAGAGTATATCACCTGTTTCCCAGGCATCAAAGTTGGCAAGATGGCGCTCTGAGAGGAGACAGTTCAGCACTGCAATCATCTCTTTTCAGAGGAGAGATCTTTTCAGTTTGTGTATCAAGCAGGCAGGCTTCTACCTACCACAAAGGAGAGAAGTTTTGATGCACATCCATCTAACCTGACACTCCAGATCTCTGGAAAGACTGTTGGCAATGAGAGGTTTTCCTATTACTCTGCAGCAGAGAACCAAGGAAAACAGACTTGTAGGGTAAATGCTGTCATTGCAGCATTGCTAATGGCAGCTAAAGAGACTGCTGATGCCAGAGCTGCTACAGACCGGCGTTAATGGACGTAAATTAGGAAATGTAATTTTTTTAATTGACCTCAGATTCTGTGTGTTGTGCTTTGAAAGGGCACTGATCCACCAGGACCCTGGCTTCTTTAGTTAAGACAGAAGTTTCGTGTGCTAGCCGTGAAACCTTGAGAGCCAGCTTGAACTAACAATCTGCACTCTAACCAAACTTATGCTACATTGTGTGAGAATGGAGGGTTTGAACTGTGTCAGAATAAATACTTTTTTCTTATGTTACAGTCAAACTGCACATGCTTAGAAAATCACAGTGTTCTTGTGCTGCTCCCAAACTTTAGTGTCAAAGAGCCTGCAGGAAAATCAGTCCTCCTTCTTAGCAGGCACGTAGAAGGATGCAGCTTTTGGAAAAAAACCAGTCCTAGTCAAATCAGATCAGAAAAAATACGTAAAGAGGTGGGCCACACTTTTCTGTCTGCCTCCTGCAGTACATGGCAAAGCAGTGTGTGGTGATCACGAAGACATTGTTCGGCTTTCCTTGTTTTCTACCTGCTGTTATACCTTGAAGTGACTGGCCAAAGAGTTTCCCTTCTTCAGTGTATGTGCTGTTGCATTGGTTGCCATTGGATCACCAAAAGAAACCACAACAAACAACAAACCCCAAAAAAACCTCAACAGATAATTCAGTTGGAGTTCTTCCATTGGTATGAATCATTTCCAGTAATAAAGCTACAGAGTAAATGCTGTTCTCAAGCACTTACTAATGACTGTTTCATGACTGTGCTTTAAAGCAAAACAACTTACTTTCACAGAGCTGACTTCACAAGTGTTAATCTGAATTTAATTGTAACGTTCATGTGTCAGGCCTCCCTGTGCGCTGTCCCCTGCAGATATGAGTACCTTGCTACGGAAAGTACAAGCATGTCTGTAATAACTTGCATATTGCTTTTAATTTATGCTTTGAAGTAATATCCTTTCAGTTTTGAACAGGAAGAAGAGATTAAAAAAAAAACCTCAAAACCTTTGTCTTCCATCCAGCTTTTCTAAAGATGGTTTTCTTCCCCTTCAGTTAGAATCTTGGCAGACTTGGCACACAGATTGGTGGAGATAAGAAGTTCCACCAGCCTGACCCAATGTTACTACTTTGTGTTTTCTTTCATAACAGCTTTCTTATGGCTGTGGTATACTCTTTTGGGTTTGGTGGTACCTTATCTTCTATGAGCTGTTGCCTGTATCTCTTCAGAAGCAATCTAGTTTGTCACTAGCAGAAGCAGCATTTATGATGACTGCCTTAATCATCACGCCCTCTCAGAACTGAGAAATCTGCCAATTTAAAATTAAGATAAATGTTGAGCTGTGGCTATGGGAACCAGTGGAAGTGCCTTTAGGGTTCTGTTTTCAAATTGCCACCACAATTATATTTCCACCATGAATGTACTATCTTTGTAATGTGCTTGATTTTTTTTCTTTTCAGTTTTGATCTTTCTTTTTCTTTTCCTCTTCCCACTCCTCTTCATTTTCTTTTCATAGCACTAGTAGTATGACCTTTATCTTTAAAACTATCAAACAGCAAAATCTGTAGTTCATGACACAAAAGATGATGCTTTGGATTACACAAGAACAGATGTTTCATACAGGAACAGTTTGGAAAACCTCTAGTTCCTGGCTTACCAATGTCTTATGTTGATGGATTATAAAAAACACTATTTCTTTTTTTTAACTGAGGCAATTAAAAACATCTTCTACTTCTTGAGTCACAGCAAAAATGAAAGAATTAGCCGCACCTAATTAGAAGTAGGAAGTACTGATCTAATGCAATTAAACTCCGGATAAGAACCTAATTATTTCTAAGTTACTTTTTCCTCCCTCAACCCATAGCACTCTGTGCTGGAGTTATAATCACAGTAGCTTACCTGCCATTACCAATTTCTGCAATTTTGTCTTCCTCAGAGAAGTAGAAATACAAATAATTAATGAATCTCCAGTGCTCTCTAAATTGTGTAATTGCACAGTAATGAACTCAGTACCTAAACAGATGTCAGAGTGGCTGTTTCTTTTCATCTCCAGGGGCCAAGGCCTTGCTGGCAAGCAGCAGAGCCAGCATCATGGTGCCTCTGAGCTGAGTCTTTCTCATCAGTAGGAATGCAGGAGTCAAACAAGAAGGAAGAGCTCAGGAAAAAAATGGGTCAGGCAAACAAAAAGCTCAAGTTGAGGGTTTAGGAGAAGCAGAGTTTTACAGTGTTATGTGCAAAAGAAAGGAAGTAGAAAATGAAAAGCAATGGGTTCTGTTAGAAACTGTGAGAATGGAGAAGAGGAATGAAAATGTCAAGGGAGCTTTGTGATTTCAGCATCTGTGTCTTTAGTAGCTGGAGCTCTCTGAATCAGTAGCAAGGCTGATTTGAAGCAAACTTCAAGGAACTTGAATGTAAAATTGGATGCTGCTTCTGTATCAAAATTTTGAGCCCAGGAGGCCTTTGTTTGTTATTACTCATTTTCAGTTTTAATGGTTGCATTTAATGTTTGTGCCTCATTCTCAGTTTCTGACTTAAAAAAAAAAACACCTGTGAAAATGTCTTTAAAGGTAAAATGAACAGTTTCCTGCTGTAAATCAGATGAGTTGCCCAAGTATTGAAGTGAGAACCTCCCCAGAGATAGGGCAGAGGTTGCAAGTATGTAATTAAGAGAGGCCTTGCTGTGCTGAGTCACTGATTTTGTACTACTTTTACCTGATAATACTGTCTTTTAAAAAGGGCAAAAATCTATAACCTAAAAAGATATAATTTGTGTGGCAATAGAGTCGGTTGTGTTCCCGCTGAACTTTAAACACAAGACAGCAGCATATTTTTTTGTAAAGCATTAGCAGAATTCAGAATCAGAATAATTTAGAAGCGTGAAAATTACACAGTTTGGTTAATTTCTTTCAAAACAAGTTTTTTTTTACCCCAAGGAATTTCAGCTTAGTAAGGATTGAGACAGAAAGGAGATTTTGTAAGATGGGAGCATATTGTTAAGGGAAGAAAAATCCTGTGGACTGGCTTCAAGGCTAAAGGGATTACACCTTTCTAATCTGCCAGATGCAAGGCTGCTGTAGTTCCTGGCTTCACAGCCCAGGATGAGATGCTGAGCATTCATTCCAGAGATGTAAATGCTTGCTGAGCACCCACTCAGCCAGCCTTGCCGAGGAGCAGAGGAGCTGAAGGCAGTACCTTGAGCAGCACCTGCATACACAAATAGCAGCTCACAAATTTAGGGCAGCACAGAGAGCTCCATCCTCAAAGCATATACCTCCACAGAAAATAGGACTACAGTTAAGAAGATTCCCTGGACTGTGGTGATCAGTGCCTGACCAGTCAAGCTGACTGACCAGCATCTTGCTTACATGAGGCTGGACACACTTTTCTCACCTTTCTCATGTGCATCCTGAATGAAATTCATCCTGCACATGAATTCACCTCTTTCTGTTCTCTTGTCTCCTTGCGGGTACCCTTGCTTTTTCTTTGCATTGCTTCTGGTTATGCTAAGTCCATAGTCCCAAGGCAAGTTTGCTAGTCCCAAGTCTACCATGGTAGTTTGGACCTTACACAGAGTTACTGATACAGTTTCCTGTACAGTGCTGGCCTTGCAAGGTTGTTCTCACCCAAGAGACCCTGATACTCACCCTTCAGAGCTCTATGATGTTTGGCCATTGCTCATGTATCCCTACCATAAGTACCAGTGAATTCCAGCAATCCTTCTGGGCATGCTCTATAGCATTTTTTAGCTGCTTCTGCCTATTCTTTTATGTCCAGCAATTTCTATCACATCCTGTGATTTCTCGTGTTCTCTCTTAGCTAAGCCTCAGGCCTGTGCCTGCTTCTCTCTGTGTCCTTTGGCAGCAATGTGATACTGAGCACACTGGAGATGAGACAAGGATGTGCTTAGCTCACAGGACCTGAGTTATTTAATGAGTTAAGTGATGGGAAAAGCTGCACCATGGCTAGCAATCTGAGATCAGCTGCAGGCTACCTCAGAGGCCACAGCTCCTTGCTTGGCTTTGCTCCTGTTTTAACCTGAGCTAGCTTGCTTGGATTAGCCACCGCAGGTTGTTTTATTTCCTAAGGACAAGGAAATTTGCCTTTGCCCCTTTCTGAAAGGGGAAGGCAGCAGACTTGAGGGAGGATCTTGTTGGTCTTAGAAAATTTTATGTCTGCTTTTCAGAGTTTTCTCATCTACAAGGACATCTGGGACAATGAATTATTTTTGACAGGTGATTAAATATCATTAGCTATTGTTAGTGTTAATTAAAAGCATTTGTAAATGAAGAAAAGCACGCTTAGTTCCCCAGTGGGCATATTTTGCATGGCAGTTTTGCAAGAAAGTATTTTTTTAATGATCTTTATGCAGATAAGGTGAAATCTATGAGGACAATGTCTTTATTGAGTCAAGATTTGTTCCTTGGTATTTCATTAGAACGTGCTTTGCTGCGGGCTTTATTCTCGTGGAGAATTCCAGATTAGTCTTGCTTCAAAACTTAGTGTAGCATCTTGTATCCTACAGCAGGCTTGTGACCATTTATTAATATATTTTTTCCCTATTATAATTTTCTCTTTAATTTCAAGGTTGTCTGGGAGAAGGCTGCTGGCTGCCTGCTCTGCTTTCTGAGGTGTCCTTAGCATTGGATGGGGACTGTGGATCATCCCTGGCAGCAGGGAAAGAAATCTGCAATACAATTTTCCATGCCTTCCCTGAAGGAAGCAAATGGGCCAGCTGTGATATTCTGGTGTCAGAGCAGAGCATGGAAGTGTAACCTACTGTTAGTTTTAGTTACACTTCACGCAGCTCAGGAAGCCAGTTCTGGCCAGCAACAATATCTTGGTTACATGGTGCAGGAAGAAAAAAAAACCAAAGGTTTGGTTTTAGTGATCCCAGATCTCCTTTACTCAGGAATACTCATTGTATTTATATGTCCCAGTCCTTGGCTGCAGAATGAAAGTTCACCCTCTCTCCTGTTATTGCAGTCATCCTGCTGTGGTCTGTGTTCCCTTCTCATGTAATGCTGGGTCAAGTCTTTTGCTTCAGTCCAGTAGCCCTGGCCATTAAGTGATACTCACATGTACTGCCTTCTTCCTATCCCCTCATTTCCTCTTCTTTCCTCTCCACAGGGACATATTAAGAGAATGCAAAATTCCTTCTCTCTCTCTGCCACTTGCCATGCTTTAGCCAAACAAGTGGTATGGGAGATTCTAAATATGATCGAAGGTAGTTTAGGTTAAAGTTCATTGTGGTTTATTTGTTTGGGGTTTTTTTAATTGCTTCTGAAGCATGAGCAGGGAATTAACTCAGAGTCTACGCTCCTTCCTCCCAAAAAAAGGGAGATCTTAAACCCAAAAATGAATGTGTGGCTTAGCATAGCTGTTAAGTCTCCTCCCCCTGGCTGCCACACTGAAGTTTCACATGCAATGGCTGCTTTCATTGCAGACACATTAATACACGTATATGTTAACAGGCACTGCAACACTTCCCCTGGCTGCCATTTGGGAGCACATCTAAAGCCCATTTTGATGTTGGAGAAGGTATTGTAATGATACAGCGATGGGTGATACATCTCCCACCACATTCAGTACAATGCCGGCAGTGTGAATTTTTCCTGCCAAAATCTCTGCAAATCACCACCAGGCTTGCTCTGAGCTACAGATGGAGGAGGACTGAGAGCGGTTCTGAAGATGTTTGTGGAAAGTTTGAGGATTTTTAAATACTGGAAAATTGCAGTGGTTTGGTGCAGGAGGAATGTTCTAAGCAAATAGAGGTGGGTGCGGTAATTGTTGAAGGTTATTTATCACAACCAGACCTAGAAGCCTGGGATTTTTTTAAACCACTGTTCAGCTATGGTAGGGAAGGTCTAAACTCTTAGAGTCATCCACGAGGCACGATAGTTTGAGCCTGCTTTCTGCTATTGCCCCTCCAGACTCCCCATGGAGAGGAGAGAAGAAAGCCTCACCATTTGCTCTCTAAGTGTAACTTCAGACAGGTGGAAGATGCCTAGAGGAAGAGTGGGCAAAGAGGGGCCTGTGCAGGGTGCAGGAGTAAGCCTGCTCTGGGACACAGGTGGAAGATGTTTCTGCAGGGCTACACAGCTATGTTCTACAGGAGACTGGGGCTGGTAGCTGGGAGGATGGCATGGAAAAGCAATTATGTTTTTTAAAAAAACCCCTTGTCACTCGTGTTTTACACCAAAATGGAAGTCCTTGCATACCAGACCTGTAATGGATGAGAGAAAAGTCCTGATCAGGTATTGATCTTAGCACATCAGAAAGATTAGGGCACAGTTCAGGAGGATGTTTGTGCTGTTAGGTAGGAGTAATGTGCCACAGCTGAGGTTGTGGAGTTGGAAACCTGGCCAGTTTAGAAAAGGATCCGATGTTCTTGAGGATCACATGTTAAACATGAGTCAGCAATCCCAGGCTATATAGAAAAATGTCAAGTTCCAATGAATAAACGGGAGTAGATCCTGTAGGACATTTGAAGCAACCCTTCCTCTTTGAAATGTGTTTGCAAGGCCTCAGCTGGAATGGGGTGTCCAGTTCTTAGCACCACATGTTGGAAGCAGAACAGGGAGCAGCTGAGTGGACAGGGATGGCAAGATGTCTCAGAGCTGTATGGAATGTGTGACCTGTGAGGGGCAGCTGAGGAATTCAGAGCTCTTCAGATCCTGAGGGGAGATGTAAAGGGCCATTTTGAAAAACACAGGCTTCTGTAGCAAGAAATAACCTTCTTACTGTGTCTGTGATGGATGGGAGGTAAAATAGTGGCTTAAATTGCAGTGAAGGAGACAGAATAAACAAAGAAGTAAGTGCAGACATGCTGAGACACTGAAATCGATTGCACAGGAGGGTCATGGAGTCTGTGCTAGTGAAGGTGTTGGAGGTTCAGTTCAGATAACACAGGCCCACGTACTTTGGTTTTGAAGGCCTTCAAAAACTTTTCTGTTCCCTATTTTCCTATATCCTCTTAACACTGTTGTGTGTGTGAATTCTATACTAGAGACATAGTTTGGTAAAGCAGTAGGTGACGAGCACATAAAATCTAAGAATGTCCACTGAAAACAGCTTTTTGGGTAAAGTGTGAGGAGCTTGATTCAGGAAAACTGAGACAGAGGACTAGTAATGTAAAGGAAAATTGTAAAATAGAAAAGGAAATTAATAGATATGTGTTATTTGCCTTGTTCCTCAATGTGCTGCCTTTTTGGTCAGAAGGAAGTAATTAATGTGAATTTGAGGCTAAAGGCAGCATTAACCTTCTTGTGAACACTGAGTGGCTGTTTTGAAGGTTCAGCCTGCAGAAACTGAATCCTCAGGAGTGCTTTTTCCTGAGTGAGGGACAAAGAAGAAAGAAAAGTTTGCTTCCTTTGCCCACTTGTCTGTACGGCCCTGCCTCATTTTCCTTGAAGGACAGGAGCGGTCTGTATAGGAAACAGCTGGAGCTTGTTGAGAAAGCCACAGAAGTAAATAACAGCAGAGAAAGAGGAAACCAGCAGGACAGCCAACTGATGTTTAAAAAGTAAACCAAAGGTGTGACATTGGCATACTAGATTGGCCAGAAGGCAGGTGCAAAAGAAAGGATGAAAACTCCTACCTGTCCACATAATGCACATATCTGACAGCATTACTTGACGGCTGGGGAGCGAGTATGTATTCCTGGAGGTCAGCACTATGAGCACTTTAGAATATGGTCAAAAAGTTGGTTCACTGAAAGTAGTGATTTATTTACATCAGTAGATTGGGAAGGATACATGAGCATGTTTTCTATTCAGGTAACCCAGATAGAAGCAAGGAATAGAAAGCGAAGCTAGTGACAAAAGGATGTATTGAGTGGAAAAGTGTAAAATCTCTATATTTAAGACAGTGGAAGAACAGAAAAGTGAAAACCATGTGATATGAGATAATAAAAATGATGTCACCTTGTAGAATCTACAGTAAGATACCTAATATCCCCCTAAAATATATATGAGAGGGTACACAGAAAAGGGATTTGGACTACTTATGATATTTTTGTTTGGGTACTGTCAGCTTTTCTAGTTGGCAGGCTCTGGGGCTGCTGCAAGGCCTGTTGTTTCTGATTGTTCAGTAACTCCTTGGTAGTGAGGGTATCTCTGCAAATGCCCACTCTCATATGCATCGCAAGTGCAAGAGTTGGCTGACCCTGAGATAAGTTTGCCTTGACATCTGTCAGTTGCAGTCAGCCCTGGAAGAGTACAGATGACCACATGCTTTTACATGGACCGGCAGCTTGAACATGGGATTTCACATCGGAGCGTGCTGCCTGGCTAGTGACACTCTCTCTGGAGCTTTGTGACCTGCTGTCCTCAAGGATTTCAGTGCATAGCTGAACATCAGCTTTGCTGGGCCAGCTCTTTATTCTTTGATATAATGGTCTCCCTGCATTTTACATTTTACATGTTACTCTCGTCTCTGGACAGTCAAGAAATACATCTAGAGAATTTGGTGCACATTTGTCCTCATGCCAGAGGTCAGTTCAGTTGCTCAGCTCCTTCTCATTTCAGCTTGGAAGGTATCTACCTTGGGACCATAGCAGTATAAGGAGTCAGTGTAAGGATTTGGTGTGATTCATTTTGAAAAGACTAATTGAAAATCTGCTAAACCAGCCTGCCAGTGGCTGAAATGAACGTCCCAACACGTAGGGTTTTGTGTCTTGAAAAAAATTGAATCATATGGGGAAAAAAAAGATGTGCTGAGGCTCCAGCCCGAAACTTATTTCCCAGCAGGATTTTAAACATGTGAACAAAACCACCTATCTTCTCAGTCAAAAAATGTCATGCCAATCCAAGGCCCTTGAAGGGAAGGTGCAGGAGAGCTGCTACAATTAGTGTGCAATCTCATTAGCCTGTACCATTTCCCCCCTGTAGGCACTTGCTTGATTTGATTATAGCAGTAAAGATATAGTGCAGTTTGGAAAGACAGACCAGTCCTGGATTATTTGAGCTCGTGAAAGCTGTCCCCTGTGGATCAGACACCTATTTCTGTTGTTTCCTTAAGGCAAAAAAGACATCAGAAATGCCTTTATTGGCAGCGGTTGCTTCATGCCGGTAACCTGCCAAGATTAATATACACAACATTCCCCACCCCACCTCCTGCTTTCAAAAAGTAACCAGCATAAAAATATTATTCAGTTAGTACCCAGTCAGAAACCTCATGTTGTATGAAGTGGTTACTAAGAAGACAGTGGTTATTAATGATGTACCAAGCTGCGTGTTTCAGTATAACTTTGGAAATTATACAGATGTGTTTATTTACAGATGACTGGTTAATTTTGCTTTGAATCACTAAGTAATCTGCAGAGAACATATGTAGCAAATATCCTAGGTATAATTTATTCATTGTTCCTTTAATTATTCGGTTTGCCTTCATTTTATGTTGTCAGGTTTTTGGCTCCTGTTATTAATAAATGCAAACTGAAAACCCATGCAGCTGAAGATACAATTTCTTTAGCATATTTCAAATAGGCAAGAGATTCATCTTTTGTTGAAATGGATTGATTTACTGCAACTATTGTCTAATTGCACTACTATAGAATAAGTTAAAACCTTATAAAAATTTTAAGCGCTCCTCTGAGGAAAGCACATTCAAGTCATTTGCAATATCTATGTAGAATTATCTCAGTCTTTTTTGGTTGCTGGAATGGAGAGAAAATATCACTTCTAGAAATTCATCGTAATTTCAAACAATAAACTGAAACAGTATCAGTTAAAGCTAATGAAGAAAAGAAGCACTGAAATTTGTCACCTCTCAGTTAGAGATGATGATTTAAAATGTCAATGTGTCCCCGTTTGCCAGCTATTGTAGACTGATGATAGTCAATCTCCTAACTAAACACATGCAAAAAAACCCCACCAAAACTCAAACTAGTTATACCAGCACAGGTACAATTCCTTTTTGACCAAGTGCTATTTTGTATGTTGTTATCTGTAAAATGTTTTATTTCCCAATTTTTTCTCTAAGTCAGATTTTTTTTATATAGCTATTTTGCACCATAAATTTAGAGACCTGAATATTCTCAGGAAGGTAGTCTTACTCTGAGACTGTTCCTTGGTCTGGTCTTTGGAAAATTTCACTTTAAAAGAGTTATTGTTTTCTACTTGATGACTTTCCTATCCTAGGAAAGATTCTAGCAGAGATTGTGTAGTGTGTAAAATCAAAAATAGTTCTGATCTTAAAGTCATACAAACAAGCAGAGGCATCCTTTTTCCTCACCACATAAATCTCGTGGAGATAGAAAACTGTAGATTTGGGATATACCTCATGAAAATTTTTATTTACAAAAATGCTGTGCATTTTTTCCCAAGAAAGTTTTCACTCTGTCTCTCCAAAAGTACCATTGGTGCTACTGTTTACTGCTCTAATTTGCACTGAATTTATTTTGTAGCTATCCGTTGAACAACAGCGATCTGCATCCGTTCAACATTGAGGAGAATGGTGGAACTCCATACACCACAAAAATGGCTGCAAGACACCACCACCACCATCGGCATCACCACCACCACGCCAATTATGGTCCCCTTGCTCCTGAAAGCAAGGACATTGTTTCTGCAGTTCCAAATCCAACCAGTAAGTCCACTGCAGTGATCGTTATTTCAGTGACTGTGCTGTTTTCAGGTTTGTCTCGGGCAAGGAGGCAAAGGAAGGGAAAGGAAAATAATGTGCATTTCAGTTTTCCTCCTTGAAGCATGTGCTTCCTGTTATTATTTGCTAGCTTTGTAGCATGTGCAAATGAGACAAGATTTGCAATTTCCTTGGTTTGCTGCAGGGTTGTGGGATTTGGTGTTAGGTGGGTGTTCCATAGCTGAACAAATACCCCATTAGTCACAGATAATGATTCTCTAACCACTTGGCACAGGTTCCTTTTTTGTTGTTACTATTTGTTTGTATAGTTTCACAAACCTACCCTCATCTGCTATTGTCTTTTGCTGATCTGTCCAGCTGGCCCTCAGCCCTCATTGTTTGGATCTTGTTTTCATGTCTGGGCACAGGCAGCAGAAATTTTGGAGCACTGGACATACAGCATCTTGCTCTTAGTTTGGGTAATTGGAGCAATTGCAAGCTTTAGCTACCAAGATTAGAATATTCTTGCTTCCTTAGTGGAGAAATTCTTGGCTTGTAGAAAGCAACGAGGAGAGAAGCCTATCAATTCCTAATGCATTCTTGGGGAGTTTGGGTGGAAATCTCTGCTGCTGAACGTGTACAGAGATTTTTAAGGGTACAGAGCTTGGCCAAATATTTTCTACAGGAACTGGAAGAAAAACATCTCTATCATTGAGCAGTCCTACTTCCTGCTCTCCAGATTTACAATCTCTGCACTCTGCAGTGTATCAGATGCTGAAGCTGTGTAAGAATGTCAGATGATGGGCAAAACAAGATATAATCTCATATATTCCTTGTATCTAGGAAACAATGAATTCTTCCCTTGCCCAGTTTTTGCCTTCACAACTGTAAATGACCCTGAGATCGCGATCCATTATGGACTCTTTCACCCTGGTCAGTTAATCTGATAATTTTCAAATTCCTGAAAGGAGGTCTTGACTGTAGTGGGTAATCCTGACTGTAAGCTGTCCCACCTCAGCAGTATTGCACAGGCATCTATCTGGACAAGCACTTAAATCAGACTTTGTTTCAGAAGATGAGAAGCATTTTCTTTCACTTTCTTTCCCCTAGAGAGTGCAACAGTTTTTAGGAGACAAGCTGAAGAAATAAAATAGAAGGCATTGTAGACATTTAAGGAAGGAATTCTAAGCAATACGACTTGCTTGCTGGGGCTTTCAATGAAGCTACTCCTTTAGGAGCAACCTCCAGAAGCTGTGTTGTTTTCCACTGACTGTACACTGCACTCCAGTGTACCTTCACGCTGGGAAGCACATGGGGCTGACATGAAGCATGGCCACGCCCTGCCTGGCACAGCCCTACAGGCTCAGAGCAGGCTGCTGGATGCTCCTGTGGCACTGACAGGTGTTTGCATCCCGGCCCTGCTCTGCAGCCACCGGCACCATCCGGGGGCAGTGCGGGCTGTGCTGGTCGGGCCTGCGGGGCGCTCCCCCGGCCCTGCGCGGGCTGGGCCTGGGCCGGCAGGTCGGTCGCGGGGCTGCCCTGGCTGCCGGGCCGGGCGCAGGTGGTGGGGGCATGCTGGCAAGGCTGTGCTGGAAAACCTCTCCCGGCTATCAGCCTGGCACCGTGGGAGGCAGTGACCTTTCTAGGGGGTGTGCCAGCCCATATTTTCCTTTCCCAAATTAGAGCCGAAGCATGCCAGGAAATTCATTCAGAGCCAGCTATGCTGCTGCTGAGTGTCCTGACCCAGAAGGCCCTGCTGGCCCCGCTTCCCCCGACCCTCTCCTCGGGGCTCCCCCCCGCATCCAGCCCACAACTCCGTGTCAGACTCCCTTCCCGGTGCCCCAGCTTCTGTCCCCACAGTGCTGCTGGTCTCGAGCTCCCCACCGCCCTGCCATGGGCCCACCTGCAGGACAGGAGGTAATTAAAGAAACAGCAAAAACCACGCAGCACAGGGTGTTTATTCCAGCACTCTGTCTCCTCTCAGGTAACACAGCTTTCCTGCTTCTCCTTATTGCAGAAATAACCTTAGGAAAAGCCTAGGAGAGCCCAAGGGCAAACATCAGGAGCAGTTCTCTTTGTGGCCAGTGAGTGTTACCTGTGAGATGAAACTGGGGCCCGGGAGGGTCCATGTCCTCCCCCAGACATGGGGAGAGTGAGCCCTCTCTCCCAAACTGGCCCTCTGTGGGGAGCAGCCTCCCTGGCCTGTCTGGCAGCTGCCATGCTCTGAAAGGGACTTCAGAAGCCAAGGCATGTATGGTACCTGATGCTAGAGACAAATTTACCTTTCTCTTCACTTTGTCTGCTGGAGACTGGATCATACGAACTATTTGATGCAGAAGAAGAGAATCGGTGCTGGTTCCTGCCCAATGCCAGTAGCACCAAATGCGAATTCCCAGTTTCTCTAAGGGAGTGGAAAGGGATGGGACACCTCCAAGGGGAGGCTGTAGTGCAGCCGTGCTGACTGCTCCCAGCTGAGCTGTTTAGGCAGCTGTGCATGCCATGTGCTGGGTGTCTTAATGCTGCCATGCTGCCCCACTGCAACCCATTGCTGATTCTCTGTGGCACCTGTGCATCCGGCCAGAGGTGCAAAGCCAATTTCCCTTGAGAAGCCAGTCCATGGTTGTATCTGGCATGTTTATGCTGTGAGAGCAGTGGCAGTCCGGGTAGGAGCACTTCCCTTAAAACAGAATCAGACTTACTCATTTGCAGCTTGAGGTGATAGGTTTAAGTGCCTTTTCGAGGTTGGTGCTCAGGGGACTAGGGTTGGTTTGTTTTTAATGGTTTCATTGAAATGCTAGTCAGGCTGTTTCAGCTGAGAAAACTCTTGTAGAGAGCCTGTGGGAAAGGTTCACAGTGCATGTACTGAAATGGTTAGGAGCATGCTGGCCATTGGCTGTTTATCGAGGACATGGCACAGTGTGTGGGACAAGAAAAAGCCAGGCAGAGAGGAAATGCTATCAGCAGTCTACCTCAGGGACGTGAGGACATGGGGGATTGATGTCTGGCTCCGTGGAAAGGCCAGTGCTGGCAAAGTGTTTCTAGGAAGTAAGTGGTCACTAAACTGGGGATGCTCTCAGGAAAGAGGGTGCTTGTGACCAAAATATCTCAAGTGGAAATGCCTGAAGAGCAAAAAGATCTCATGGGGCAAATATGCTATCCTAGCAGAAACTTCCCCATAAGGCTGACAGAGGTGACACCAGCACTTAACCTACCTTGTGCTTTTCCATGGGACCACAGGTGTTTTGTGACTTGTTCCAGCTCCTATGGGCTGGACTCATCACTGAGCTCTGAGATGGTTTTGAATTCATCTGAAGTGGAACATGGAGTGACCCACTGATATGTACCCACCATCAGGCCGAGTGAGGGAGAAAGCATCTGCCTTTCTTCCACTTGCATCTATTCTGAGAAATGCTAAAATTCCAGTGCAATTAGCAGGACATGGGCAGGAGAGAGGGAAACAACAATGTGCCCAGCCAGGGTTCCTTTAAATACTGGTGCATGTTTCCCAGCAAACGCACAGCACAGGACTTTGTTACAGAAATAAACAGAAAACAAACCCAGGCCAGACCTGCCTGATTTTTCACATTCCAAGTAATTTGTCTGCTTCAATTACTGGAGGAAGTCAAATCCAGTGAAACAAATCTGACATGTGTGTTTATGAAGGCAGCTCAGCAGAAGATGTCGTTTTCCTGCATTCAGCCTGATTCTTGTACTGACTATGCTACTCTTCACCTCAAAGCTAACCTACACAGATCACACCTTGTGGTGCAGCACATCTTCCCCCAGCATATCCCAGAACCCCAGTCCCACTCTATGCAACAGCAGTTGGCCTTACAGGGAAGAGCGGGCGAGCCGCTTGCTGAGCCTAATTGGCACGGCAAGGTTGTGCATGGATTACCAGGTGCACATGAGCAGCTTCAGCGGCGGCAGCTGGGGCTGTCACTGGGAGCAGATGCCAACACCTATGCAGTGCAGCTCACAGAGGTTTTATGACAGAAAATGAGGAACAGGAAGAGGGGACCCAGGTTGCCTCTTGAACTCTGGGCTGAGCTTGCAGGTTATCACTTCAAAAAAAGGCATCCTTTATTCCTGAGAAGCTCTCTACGAAAGACCTTGCATAACCCTGAGCAGAGAATGGTTTAACACAGACTGAGTTTCAGGCTGAAAACAGCGCTTTGAAAAACATGGTGCTGCCAGATCCTTTCTTGGAATGAAAACCTGGGTTTGCCAAGACTTAATGCTGACTCAGGGCATTTATGCCTTTTGTAGGAATTCGGTTTTTTGCTTTTTCTTGTGTTTATTTTTGAAGTTGAGTTATAAGGCTAAACTGGCCTGCTTGTCTTCCAGAGCTCTCTCTTTAAACAATCGAAAAAAAAAAAACAGCTTAAAAATCAGTTTTAAATAATAGCAAACTTAAATAAGTTAAATAAGGCACTTTCCCTTTCTTTATTTTCTTTCTTAGAAGGAAAATAGAATGATTGTGTTTCTTTGAAAAAACTGCCCATCACCATGTCTGATTTTATGGCTGTGGTAATTTATTCCCAGGGTATCAGGCAGTTTCACAGTTTCATATGCACAGAAGAAGCTATGATGTGAGAAATGCTGAACTCTGGCAACACTAACTTGTGATGAAAGACCACCAAGAGGAGGTCAATGCTGATTTTGTAACCCTTTCTAGGACATTATTACCTCAGGGTCTGATAATGTTTCACTGATGCCAAAACCAGCTTTTTGCTTATATCCCTATAAGCTGGTTTTAGCAATTTGTCTCTAGTCAGCAAAGCCCTTAATGTATATTTAAACAGTTGTAGCATTAGATCTTGAGTGAGTAATATTTAATATTCTTAGGACAGCTTAAGAACCTGATCCAAACCAAACTGCAGTCAGTGCAAGGTTTTTATTGATTTCAGTAGGCTTTGAATGAGACTCCACAGTACTGGATTGTTCCCAACTGTTATTATCTAGAATCCATGGCAAAAAGAAATACGAGAGGACACAGAGATTTGTTAAATCATCACATGATGCAGTTTATTTTTTTAGAGTACTTGCAAATATATGTATATATGCCACACCATCCCATCAGGATAATGACAGAGACCTTTCAGGGCTATCTGAAAAAGTATTTTTCCTTGTCTGTCTGTGTCGGTGGCTTGCTCAAAATCTCTGTTGACAAAGCGCAGCAAATTCCTGACAACAGTCTTAAAGAGGCTGGCACATAAATAAAGATGTCTGAGAGAAGCCAAAAGCTATACTCTGATCTCTTTACACATCACATGTTTCAAGAGTGGCACCTTGGCTGCATAAATAATCCCTGTGGTGTCAACTAAGTTTTAGAATATAGAGGGGGGTAGAGGCGGCGGGGAGGTGAGGAGAGAAATATCTAGCCCAAAGCTGGCAAAAGCTCTGCTGAAATGAAAAGATGGGTGAGAAGGAGGAGGGGGAGGAATTGTTTGCTAAATAGAAAAAGGCAAAATGACCCAACAGAAATAGTTATGAAACATTTTAGAGGGTCTTACAGAGAAGATGCTTTGCTGACCTCTTCAAATGCAGTTCTTCTGTAGCCTCCCTTCAGACTGTGTTTTTTCTTTCTTTCTTTTGGGCATCCTTTTAGAACTGAGCTCAGGACTTCCCCTTCTTTATGATGAAACTTCTCATCTGAAGAAAATAGAAACGGAGAGTGTGAAGGTAGTTGGACCATGGCCAGCCCTGCACGTCAGCATGAACAAGGTATAGCATATACATATATACTTTTACATATACATGCCAGAGTACCTTTGTCACTTCATCTTCAAAAGCTGCTGCTTTTTCACCTCCAATTCAAATCAACATTCATCTTCAACTGGCTTGCTTTTTAATCACCTCTCACCATCCTCTTATGGGACTGGGATTTGGTTTTTAGATTTAGCATTTCAATCAGCTTTGCCTTTTAAAATTTCAGAAGCTGCTGCAACAATGTTATGATATAGTTTTAGTTTAGTTGTGAAGAGTTAGTCATCTAGGCAGCCCAGAGCTGTAAAAAAATAACAACACTTTAAGTGATAAAAAAAAAAAATCTTGTTTTTCTACATGAGGAGTCCATGTTATGCCATAAACTCCCCCTGGCATCTGATGTTAGTGGGTGTTTTATGAGACAGTTTTTGCAGGGGTGGCCAAACAGCCATGTCCGGCTGTTTCTTCTAGAGATCAGTAAGTCAGTGGCTCCTTGTATCCATGTGAGGTTAAATCCACTCTGCCTGAACTGGGATCCCTTGATCTGAATCTGGGCCAAGATCCCTGGTTTGCAACCACACAGGTCCTGAGCTGGACCCTGTGAAGTCAATGAGAGCATTGCCACTGTCTTCAAAAGAGGTGGGTCTGGGCCCCCAGTGACTCTGTACTCTTTCTTTAAAAAGAAAAGTGGTGTTTTGAGAGTTTTTTGTCAGCTCAAGGAAGAACTCAACTAAATTGTGTCACCTTGGTTTTACAAACAGCCTTTTGTTATTGATATTACTTCAAGAAGCGTTAGGGAAATTAAAATCCAAGGAAACATGACCAAGTGTACCAAAAATACAAGCGCGAAGGGACTGTATATCTATGTAGCAGCATCTTTGTCTTCTCTGGATGAAAGATTCCAGGAGATGGAAGTCAAGGCTGCAGATCACTGAGCCAGGTGTTTCTAATGAGAAAATTAAATATTGGAATTTTTTTCAGCATTACAGTTAATTGAATTTATTCCATAATGCAGGGGATTTACTATCATTAAGATTCCCTTGAACTATGTTCAGTGTTAGTCATAGGATTGTGGTGTAGTTCAGATATGGACTGCAGTCCTTATGCCTTATTAATGTAGTCATGAGGTAATGACCTGTGTCATGATTTTTGGAGATTTCTCAATGAACAGAGGAAGGCAGGATATTTTAGAATTTCTCCCGTATCTCTTTGGTTTTCACTTGTGAGTAGTTCTAATTTTGTCTAGCTCAAGTGGGAATTAAAAAGATAACAACAAACTGGGGGGAAATGGGAAAGAAGTCACCTTTCATTCCTAGGTACATTTCTCAAGTTCATCTTCTAGAAATATTCTCAACTGGTAATAAGTACAGCTTTTTATAGGCAAAGCTTGTTAAGCACTGACATAGTTTGCCAAAGGAAATTTCTCCATCTCAGACTCATCCAATGAGTACCCAGGTCTTGTGAGAGGATTTGTGTAGTTCAGCTGTGATTACTGATAATCTATCTGAATCTCAGTGGAGAACATTTGCTCAGGTGCAATGTCCAAAACATACTTTAAAGGACTGTCCTACACTATTGAGCTCACTGAGAGCTGAGTTTGGCATATTTAAAGGGCCAAAGTGAAGAAATGAGAAGACTCCCTCCACATTGACCACAGCGCACAGTTGGGTAAACCAATCCGACCTGTGTTGCACAAAAGATTCAAAGATGTGATCTTAATGGTACCCCTGTGATTTCAAAATGAGTAGATTTATGATCTGTCTTCTTTCTTAAACTGAAAGCTTAAAACACTTTGGTCCTGTATACCATCATACCGTGCAAGTAATCCAAATATTGTACCTGCAACTTCTGCCTGATCTCTGATACTCTCGCTTGTTCATATTCACTGCAAGTCTGTGGAGGGAGGACTCAGCTCTTCCATAATTAAAGGTTTTCTTTGGCTTATCCTGACAGCTCTAGAATCTTGTCCGCAGTCAGATGGATTATTTATTTAAGGACTAATTAGCAGAACCCAGTATCATAACAAGTCAGAGCTTCACAATAAATGCAGCTGCACATTAAATGCAGCTTCTGTCTGCTGTGATGAGTCTGCCATCAGTCAAAGTTTAGCTGATGAAAAAGTCTTGTAATGAGCGCCAAAAGCTGCTAAATGCTTCTGTTTCTGGCAGAAGCTCAGAAAAAGGCAAGGCTAGAGACATGGGCTGTCTAATGAAAACCCTCCCCTGGCAGTCATAGAGGGTTTGGGTTTAAGAACTGGGCAGCATTCCCATGAACAGCAGCTACCATGTGAACACAAAAGAGGCTAGCCCTTCAAAATTTATTAAAATTACAGTTTTTAGCAATCCAAAAATTGTACATACTCTTGAAACTGGCCCAGATTCACCACTGGAAAGCATTTCAGTGATCCAGCCCTTACATTACAGGCTATGGGTTATGACCAACAAATCATTCTGAAGTTCTTTTGGCCTTTCACTTGTGGCTTCTTCTTCAAGCACCATTGTCTGACCTAGATAATGGTGAAATGTGTATACAGAGCTCACAAAGCTAAAACAAACAAACCACAGGTCTCTGAGCTCTGAGCAGAGCCTGGAGGTGCCTCAGCAGATGACTTCTCCAGTGTAAGAGAGAGACATGCTGCAAATATTGGGCTAACCGTGGGCTGAAATGCCATAGAGCACTGCCCAGCAGAAAGGTAACAAGGCAGGTTAGACCAGATTGAACAGCCCCAAACTGTGACAAGAACTTTTAACTGAGAGTGGAGCCTTTAAAGTTCCTTTGGTTATGGTAGTTAACTAGCTACGCAGTCCAGCAGCAAACAGATTTTAATGAGTGTTCAACATGTCTAGTTTCTGGCAAAAAAATGAAGCATTAACTCCTCTCCTGCACCACTCCATTGATTTCTGGTCTGCTAAGTGCTTTTTATGGCCTATTCTTGCATCTTCCAAAATATTATGCTTAAATAAAACCAGTGAAGTTGTTACAAAGCTGTTTCATTTACTCTATTTCTGATTTAAAAAAAAAAAAAAAGGAACCATTTCCACATCTGTTGTGGAGTCCCAGTTTTCACTCCCTGCCTTCCTGTTGCTAATTGTTATTTTTTTCAAGCAGAGTGCTTTCAGGCTGGAATTTGTCAGGCTTAAGAATCGACCCATAGGAGAATTAGCAAGAAATTGGGTAAATTAGATTCTACAGTTAATTAATTTGATTGTCTGCTACAGCAAACTTCGTCTCATGGGAATGATGAATGGATGTGTCCAACCTCTTTTCCAGAGCTCTTTGGTATGGTGTACATGTCTGTCCACCTACTGAATGATGAAAGTCTGTTTCAACTTGTGTTTCATGCCCTTTGGTGCTAGCAGACTCCTTAATCTCCAAGACAGACAATCCTAAGTGTTGTAGCTGTGAATGTGTTTCTGATTTTCTTCTTGGAAGCCTTTCATTAGAAAAATATGTTCTGCCATCCGCTGTTGCTTTGTGTGTGTGTGTGTGTATGATATAAAACCAAGAATGTATTGTTAGCATTTCCGAAATCTTGGGAGTCTAGTAATTATTAGCCCAGCTGTAATTATTGCATAAAAATATATAATAATAATACATTTCAAATTGTTTCTACCTATTTTCCTGGTGTTATGCTCACTCTTTCCTTACACCTGTGGGTCCTAAAGTTAGTGACTTCATTCTGGTGGGGTCAGAGGGGGAATTATGATGGTCATAGAATAATGGAATCATTTAGGTTGGAAAAGACCTTTCAGACCATCATGCCCAACTGTTAAGCCAGCAATGCCAAGTCCAGCACTAAACCATGTCACTCAGTGCCACATCTACATGTCTTTTAAATACCTCCAGGAATGGTGACTCAAACACTTCCCTGGGCAGCCTGTTCCAATGTTCTATCCAGCCATGTTCATGTTTTCTTCTTTCTCCTCACTCTACAATATACTTTGGGTCCTTTTGTATGTTTTCAAATAAGCCTTTATATCTTGCTCTTTCTTCACTGATCTACATCTTCATATTACACCCAAATTTACTGTACGTGGTGGCTTTTACATATATATGCTATATATTACGTCTTCACTCTCTTTGTTGCCCCTAAACCCAAATTTGTCCAGGTCTGCACTTTAACTGGCCATTGGTGAGTTGTTTATAGCCATGGGTCCCCAGTGCCAGACTGTGCCCTTTGTGCTATCACTCCAAATCAGCGCTCTTCTAGACCATGTCCTGTGTCTTCCCTTCTCAGGCCCCTGTTTTCATATCAGCCCTACATTGCTTTAAACTACATGTTTGTGTATTCTACAAAGAATACTGGTGTTATTGTTTTCTGTATAAAATTATTGCTGCTACAGCTAAACTTAGTAGAACAAAGCTGCAGGCAGATTGAGAAAAGTTCAGACAGAGCCAGCCAGATGAGCCTTAACATCTTTGCAAACTCTGCTCAGAACTTATGGCATTTTGCTAGCAGGGCAAAACTATATTATAGGACTGCTCTGTTACACAGATTGTCTGCTTCCAAATGACACCACCTGCAAAAATCTATGGAACAACCTGTTCCCTGCATAACAGCAATGCCCAAAGCCACTGGGGTTCCAAAAATCATTTGTAGTTTAAGAAAACCCACCTTAGGTTTTAACCTTGGGTTAAAACAAACCCACCTTGTTGATATACCTGAGACTCTTCTGTGTGATAGATGGCTCAGAGGGTATATCCCAGGAAGCACAGCTACCATGGTCCACTAAGACTGTCCTGAAGCTCACAGTGACAGAGGTAGGATTTAATAATATTGAGCAATAGCATTTTATAAAATCAATTTGATACCAAGAATTAAAGAGGTTTGCTCCCAGGATATAAGCATAACAAGATTTATTGGGAGTTATATTTTTCATTAGACCAACTAATAGCTAACCTGAGGAAAATGTTCTGTGTCTGACAGCTTAATGAGAGGTTTGTTTGTTTGTTTTTTCAATTGTACTTCTTTTCTAATAAAGAAGATGCAGTTTCTACTTGTAAACTTTGCCTCAAAAAAGAATAACACATAATTGTATAGGTGTTATCATTGTAGTATCTGTTCATAATTGGTGTTATCTGTCACATGGTTAAAAGCAATAAATTTCCTGGTGAAAAAGGGGCAAAAGAGTCTGTAGATTTCCATGCACATTTGCAGACGTAGTTGAGTCTCAGGAAACCTCACTTAGCTAATGTGCTTTCAGAACCTATATATTTGTGTTGTCTTTGTTAAAATTTTACCTCCCACTAGTAGTGATGACTAGCAACAAAAATAGGCCTGCATTCCTAAAGAAAATATTAATTCTATTCTTCAATTATCTCCAGTCAAATACATGTTTTAAACATGCTGTTTGGCTAAGAAGAGGCTATCAATAAATTCACAGAGGCACAAGATCATGAATCTTGCTCTTGGTACAAAGTTTGATGTGGAACAAAGCATGAACCTTTTAAAGCAGAGCTTGGAAGTGTTATCTACAGGAGTTGTATTGCTGTGTTTCATGCAACTATTTTTATATTCTGTATGCGTACTTAATATTCACTTAGCTTTGCAAACCAAAGTCAGTGTCATCATTATCTAACACTCTACAAATCTGACTTCAGTTCTAGTATCAGCAAATGTAATTGAATATAAAGTAAATGTTTGGGAGGAGAAAAAGCAAATGTAAGACTTCAATTACAAAAAGAAAAAATGCCTTTAATTTTATATGTGTATATATCTGAGCTTGTTTGACTTTTTCCATTTAAATGCAATTCTCCAGTGTTCTTCTTCCATGGAAAAATAAAATTCTGCATTGATGGTGAAAAAAATGTAAACACATTGCTATTATTGAGGTCAGCACAATTGGACATGGGAAACTGGAGTGTTATCAGGTATCCTAATGGTTTTTTTCTTAATTTCTAAATCTTTTAGGATGAGTTTAAATTGCAATTTTAAGCAAGAATATTATCTCTTTCAAATTCTTGTTTGACTCTAGGACTTCCACTTGAAAGGGGCATTAAGATTCTTTTGAATTGCATCATAAAAAATGGTAAAATAGGAAGTTTCATTAACATCCTGCCATGTCTAGCATTCTAATAATTTCCAAACAGAATACTCTGAGAATATAAGTTAAAACAAAATGTTAATAATTGCCAGCCTGGCTCAACAGATGAATACCTAGCTGCTGTCTTTTTGCTGCTAGCAGTAAGGATTCTGGAAATATAAAATTTCTTTATTATACAGCAAAATAAAGTAGAATATAGCTTTCATTCTTGTAGCAATAGTATGTGGAGATTCCTAATGCAGACAGGTTTTAGATCTTTGATTTTCTTATAAACTATTGAAATGAACCACAGAAGATTCTGCATGTGCTTTTATAGCCGTGAAATATTTTATTTTCTTTTGCATTCTTGATGACAGTTATACTTTAGGAGTTAAACTGGGAGATGAATGAGCTTGTATGTAAAGATTAGTGGCATTAGGGAAAAATAGGAACTTATATAGATGCTTAGAAGTGCTAATAGTCTGCAATAAGGAGATGCTGCTTTGTTCTGTGATTGAAGTTTACTTTTAATCTGGATCCTCAGTGCCATTGACTCTGTGTGTAATAGTCTCAGCTAATCGTCTGTGGGAGAGCAGAATTCAGCAATGATTCAGAATGTGCTGCTCTGTGGCAGCAAAGACTGTTACTGCCGAGGCAGGCAGGCAGAGAAGCCTTTGACATGTGTTTGGTAGCTAAAGAAGGCTTGGGTCAGGCCGAGCACTCCCAAGCCCTGTGTGTGGTCTGTGTCCAGTTGGCATTTCCACTGGGGCAGGGGATGTGGTGGCCTTTGGCTGCTGGCTCAGCAGCTGCTGAGCAGGACCAGGCCAAGCAGTAATTGCAGCAATGTCTGCTCTTCATGTCTGACCAGTCACTAAAGGTGCTGCTGCTCCTGTTGCAGTGCAAGCAAAGCAAGTTTTGCTTGCTTGGAGGAGAAACTCCTTAAAGTGTGACCCAAACAAGGACTAAAGCAGAACTGAATACCCAGGATTGGCTTCTGAGAAGTGTGCACCTTCTAGCAGCAGGTTTCTCTTTCATTCAGGTCAGTCACCATCAGTATTTGGACCTCTCAAGGATCTCAGTGTGAGACTTGCACATCAGATCTTACACTGGGGATCTCCGTTAAATGGAGTCATCTGCACAGTACTGAACACAGCAGGAGGTTTAGACCTTTTGAGGATTCCCAGCTACAGGGCACCCCAGGGAGCTTTTGTCTTCCTCTTGGTCAATATGGGGAAATTGGGTAGTGGAGAAAGAAAAACAGGACTGAAAAATATCTGTATCCGTCTGAATAACAGAGGGATGGGACTTGGGAACATTTCTTGTTATGAAACAAGCTTGTCTCCTAAGCAAGCCTCGATTGTCTTGCTATAGCAAAAAATACAATTGTCTTGCTTTAAACAAATATTTTAGTTTTATCTGTTTTGACTGAAATGTTATTTAATTACTATACAGTGTTAAAACAAAGGTGAGATTTTGCATGGCCTTTAGAAATGCCACCGCTTAATGTGTTGTTTTTTCTGCTGTTAGAAATCAATACACATGAAAGTTGGCAGTAATAACAGCCTTTTTTAAATGGGTTCACTTTGTCTACCAAGAATATCGGTGAAGTAAAAGCTGTGCTTTCTTTACATATAATTTTGGGTTTTTTTTATCTCCACTTCTCAGCTTTACAAGTATCCTAGAAAAGACACCTATGACAATCAAATATTTCATGTTTGGGTTTGGTGGTTTGTTTTTTTTTCTTATACTTGCCAAACTACTATAATAATCAAGACTGAATAGATGACTACAGTTCCATAATTTGCTCCAGCTAGACACTGTCACTTTTCATTTTATGTATTTTCTTTTTCCCTTAGGAGGAGAGTGGAGAGAATGGAAAGTCCAAATATATTTTCCTCTAAAAAAAGTAAATGTAGCTTGACAAATAAACATGTAAGGATTATTAGAAATTTGGCAGAGAAAAAAAAAATCTCATGATGAAGAGTCCTTTAACAGACAGTTGTTCAAAATCATACCTGGCAGCTATGGCATTTTGGATACAGAAGGCTGCTAGGCCAACTTTGCTTGCACATAAATATCTTGCAGTATCAACAGAGTTCTGCTAAGGTCTGCCTCTTTCCCTCCCCAGTGTGTGCTAAACAGTTTCCTCAGGCAACACAATTGCTTTTGTGACTTGCTCCACTTGCAGAAAGTGTCCCCCGAATCTTGATATTCCCATTTGTCTGTGCTTGCTCGAGGACCTGAAAAAAGAGTCAGTAAGACTGTAGTTACCATCAGCCAGTGGGATGCCGTGGGGAAGGGCAGAAGGAAGGATCAAGGAGACAGGTTTTGAAGTTAAAGGGCTAATCATATGGTAATTTCAATGGCAAGAAATTATTGGTTCTGTCTTGAAATACTTGGCAGAGGTGAACCTCAAGGATCACTGGACCTGGTGTACTGATGCAATGTACCTGTTTTGGCTGAAATCTGAATGACAGCATTGCATATTTGTTCTCTCTGGGTGTGTACAACCACTCACCCTTCTCAGCCATGAGAGCAGAAAATGAATGAACAATCTAGGCTGTTACTCATCTGTAATTTAGGTGTCACTTCCAGGAAGAATAGGGAAGTTTGCAATGGCTGTTATGCCATTGCCCAATTATTCTCTAAAAATATGTGACATATTACAGTTTGATTGTTTAAGAGTTCATGTTTACAATCCTGGTCTCATCATACTCTCTTTGTTGATACATTAGTATTACATTGTCTTTCTTTTTGTTTTCCTTTTCTGCATGGGAAGTTTATTAATGTAGCATTTCTGCTGGATATAGTTTGTTCAAGGCACAAAACCTTTAGGTCAGAGTACTACACTAGCTGTCCTGAGGCCAAAATTTCTGAATCAGATCACTGCGTAGGTAAAGGATTGATATCAGGTGGAAACAGCATCAGCAATGTTTAAAGTTCCTTGATTTTTCTTTTCCTTCTGATGACCAAGATTTTGCTTGGTTTGCAATTAAGTGGAGATTCCTTCACATTTCTCTGGTTAAACTTCCAAATGTATCTTCATTCCACATCATTTTCTAGCTTCTATTACTCAGGCTTCCCTCGGGCTATTCTTGTCTTGAACATAGTATCAAGTCATTAAATATTTTGACAACTTCTAAGATGTATCTGTCAGGGTATGAGTATGGAAGTTTTAGCCAGTATTGCTGACTCAGGTTATTACAAGTAAAAATTTAACCTTTGATAATTTTATGAACTTATCTTTCTAATGTATGTCACTGCTTTTTTAATAAATACAGGCTGAAGACAAGAAGGTGTCGGAAAAGACGCTTCATGCCCCTGTGTCACCTTCATCTGTACCTGACCATTTGAAGTGCAACATCCTCAAAGCTCAAGTGGAAGCTGCTTTTAGAGTAGGTGCCCAGGTAATCTGTGTTTAATACTCTGCTTTTTTAGTTTTGGCATAGCTTTCACCAGTTTTCCAAAATCACATCATTCCTCCTGAGGAAGCACCTTATTTTTACTCAAGTATGCACATTGACATAGCATGCTCTAGCTGCTCTGCAGTTTCTTCAGGTAACTCAAAATGATTGATATGGTGAAAGTAGGAAATTTATCCTAACTGACATGATTATTACAGCCAGGAGAGGCTGAGAAAATAGGAAAGATGGCCTCAGGAAATCTCTGTTGTGTCACTGTAGCTTTTAGTTACTTTATAGCTTAGAAGGAGTAACCTCTGGAGTTTTCTGAGGCTACCCACTACTCATGGACACTGGGGTTAAGATTGTTCTAATGATAATATCTATATATCCAAATTCAACCTTTATTCCAGGAGATGACCTTTAGATGTCTGAGTATGAAATATTAGCTAGTCTTTTGCTTTCCTCCTTGTTTGTGTGCTTTTAACTAAATTTTAAGCTTCTATTTTCACTGCTTGGTTAATGTTTACATTATATACATCCTGTTTCAAAAATACTCTTTTAATGATGCCATACAACTGAAAACTGAGGCTAAATAGCATGACTGTAAAAAGTTATTTTCCCAGGCAGAGGTTGAAACCTAAAATGTGTGATTCTTCTTAAGTGAAATTTGTGGACAAAAGACAATGCCATCGGTGCCAAAAAATAAAGTCAAATACAAACTTTTAGGAACAAGAATAGAGGTAGAAAGATTGTTATGATGTTATCCCAAGTTCCTGTGGTATCCTTGAACAGACGATTCTTTTTGAATACAAATTACGTTGGTATTTCCATTGCTTTGTTTCTTTTCACAATAATGTACCAGGTCAACTTGCCCTGCAAAGGATTTTGTTAACAATCAGCTTTGTGTATTTGTTGTTCCCTGGCAGATTTTTCATTTCAGAACTACATTACATCTGGTCTAACTGATCTAAGGAAGCATCAAAATTTGGTTATTCTGACTGCCTTAGATTTCAATAGCAGAAAACATAAATCTGGCAGCACAAGGAGGAAGGAGTTGTTTGGGTGATTTTTTTTTTTTATTTTAGTTTTTGCTTAAAGTGGTTCTCTCACCTCTCTGAACTCTGTGTTGTACCAAATGTGTTTTATGTGGCATATTTCTACCCTTGGGTTTACCTTCTGTTTTTCCTGTGTGTTTTTTTCTACAGGATGTCATGGTATACTTCTCATATTTGTGTTTTCTCCTGAATATGCTTAATGGTCATGTTTGACTGGATAGTTAAAGACTGGAAGCAGTGTGTGCTGCTGCATTCAGAATACATTATTAAGGCAAGATAGGGAATGTGCTTAACGTATGCATCTCTCAATTGACCTGCTCTGCCTTAGTTTTTCAGTCTGAAGCTTTCCAAGAGAAAGCATCCTGGCTTGTTTTTTCTGCCGTAACCATACTCTTTAGCTGCTGCTGTGTTGTAAATACCTTTCAGAGCAAATGGAGCATTCCTCTTTTCCTTCTTGCCTGTGTTGTTTTTCACAAGGCTTTGGAATTAAGGCTTGGATTAAGTAAATGCCTGTGGACAAGGCTTGGATTAAGTAGATGTTTGTGGACTTGGCCTCAATGAGAAAAATATTCTTATTTCAGGGGAAGGAAGGTAAAGAAGACTGTTGCAATATAGCGTATATTATGGGAAAATAATGGCATAAGGTTCCATTTGAAATCCCTGAAACTTTCACTGCTAACAAAGTATGGCTTAAGATTTATAGCCAGTAAATTAGGAAGTCACCTTAATCTTAGAAATTCTCTTTCAACTACCTGCTTAGCCACAAAATTGTCTGTGTAACTAGAGATGAGTTCTGCTGCACTTAAGCTCTCCTCCTGTCAATTATGAAAGATCACCCTTCTCAGATACAGTGCAAAAATAAGCAGGCAGAAAACAGGCAATGCTCACCTATTACAGTAAGAAGCTGTGGATACACAAGCACTGAAAAGGGTAGGAAAAATGGTCATGGTGAAGGAACCAGTGGAAACACAACATTTATCGTCTAGAAGGTGGGAGAAGGAAAGGCTGCTAGAGGATAAACCACTGTATTAGATAACCCACCCAGTTATCTTCTCTACCTGCCCCCAGCCCCCCAGACAACTAGCTGAATACCAATAGCTAAGCCATTTCCCAGTGGCAGTTCAGTCATCTTCTGGGAAAAGTGAGCTGGGATGAAATTACTGTGCTGAGACACACAGCATCGTTTCAAGGGAGCAGATAAGGAATAATTTTATTCATGGAAGACAACTGTTTAACTCCATATATTCCCCCAGGGCTGTGGTCCTGCCCCTCTTTGACCCTATCTGACATATCTTGCTGCTCAGTATATCTGGAGGACTAATGATGTTATACTCTGCCCAATTCTATCTTTTGATGCCAGTTCCATACTGTATTCCTGAGAAGTCTTGCCTTCTGGCCTTGTTCCTAACACTCCAATTTCTCATCTCTTCTTTTTTGTACTGTCATATTTCAATTTACTAGGCATCCAGAGCAAGAAGTATATCTAGGGTCTGTAAGGCACCGCCTATATTCCTCGAGTGGTAAAGTAAGGCAGCCTTGCTTTTCCTCATGTAGAGCACAGTTATTCCCATGTTTCATGATAGCAGAAAAAATAAAAGCAGAAGAAGGGAAAAAAAAAGAGAATTTGTTCCTCTAGTTTGTAGAAGGAGGAAGAAAGAAACACTGTCTTATGCACATTGGTGTTTGAAAGGAAATGTTCTTCTAAGGGCTCCAAAAAATCCATGGTCTAACTCGTTCTTTTTGAAACTTCATGGGTCATCTTCATTATATGGTTAGGTTTAAAACCATGCGAAAAATATTGGTGCACTGTAGGATCGCATCCAAAATTAACAAACTGTTGCTTGAAGTATTTGTAACAGCTCTCCCTTCAAGCAGTAGGAATATTTTCAATACCATATGCTACTAACATCAGGATGTGACAAGTTTATGAAAGCACCTCCTGCATGTAGTAGAAGAAGAAGCTGTTCCTTGTTAATTCAGAGACTGGAGTAAATGTTTGCAAATGGGAAATATAAGGTGGGAGAAAAATTTTTTGTAGTTTACTTTTTTTTAATGGCAGCTAGGCACCAACACAAGAGAGAGCCTTAGAGATGAATGATTCCAGTGCTTATGATTCAAAAAATGAAACCAGAGGAAATGTTACTAGACATTTGAAAATATATCCTGGAATATGATCTCTGTGCTTCTTCATTTCAGAATTGTGCTGAAGAGCTGTTTATCACATTCCTAGGGGACAATACATCTCCCACAGTTATAGCCCTGACTTAGAGACAAAAAATTTGTAAAATTATGGTGCTGAACACTTTGCCCTGCTTGTGGTTTAGAGCTATAGAGCAGCAGAAAACTAACATGAGTGAGGGTTGGGTTTTTTTTTAATTTGGTGAAGATGGGAAAGTGTATGTGCTACTCATCTAAATGTAGAATCAAACTGCAGTGTGCATGGGGATGCTGGAAGCTGGATCTAGGAGCTCGCTGCCATGGACACCACAGGAGAGAAACATGAGGAACCCACATGCAGCTGTGGGAACCTGTGATTTGCACAGAGCATACCATGCAGTTACCTGTAGGGCGAGAGCAAATGAGTAATGTTTCACAACACACCTCGCAAACTGTGCCACAGGGATCTGCCACCTTTTAGCTGACAGACTACATGTCACCGTTCCCACATAATTAAGCTCCAGGGGAGCGCTAAACACTGTGAAGCAACTGACATATCTATTTTTTTTTTGCATTTAGTCCAGACTCTTCATTTGAGAGGTACTCATATAAAGCAGCAGTAAGAAGCTGTCAGAATACAAAAGACTAGCTCTCCCTAGCATTTAAACCTCTTTGCAGCTTGCATGAGTCAGTGCTGATATGCTGTGATCAAGCAGACATGACTTGTTGGTGTCACAAAGAATCCCTTTTACCAAAAAGTTCATGGCCCAAGTGATGAAGAAAAGATACTTGAAGGTTTCAGTTGCTATTTTTATCCATTTTGGCTTTGGACAAATCCTAATTATCCTTAAAATTAAGCACAGAGTCCTGAGCAAATGTACAGATATCTCAGCAGGGCTTTTTATTTGGCAGGCAGTGTGTGCTGTGTTCTAGCAATTTGTCATCCACAAGTGGTGAATGTATTCTGCACCTGTTACCCAGGCTTTCCTAAATCCTTGGGTTGATGTGTGTCCAGCAGGTTAGCACAGGAAAGGATCCTGTTTCTCTCAGATTTCTACTGGAGCTGATTTTTGCATCACTCACATCTTCCACTTGTCTGCAGACAAGGGAAGGCCAAGCTCATTCTGCAGGTACATTTTTGCAGTGCAGTTTATAGAAGACAAATAGAGGTGACATTACTACTGAGCTACATTATGGGTTGTTTGCTGAGAAAAAAAGTGATGAGAAAAGGTGGTTTGGAGCTGCAGGGTCCTTACAAAAAAACATACAAAATCCCATTTATTTCTCCCTTTTCAACCCCAGTGGAAACTCTTGGCCAGGGAGAGGTATCTTCAATCAGCCAGGTTTGGATTCTCAAGCCATTGATTCCCCTGCCTTGGTTCTCAGTAAACAAAGGTACATTTAGGCTGAACAAAAGGACGTTCAGTCCTCCAACTCCTTTCATACACTAACTTTCTTGACAAGCCTATACACATGCAAATTTTTAGACCAGGTCGATAGCTAGCTCTCTCTTTTTTCTCCCTTTCCTAGAAAAAGTATGGGCTGAATATCATGTAGTTTTGCCTTAAGTATTGCAAATATGTTAGTAAGTTCAGGTTGCCTGTGCTGTTTACAGTTGTCTTGAGGAAAGGACTGGTCCGTGTTACAGAAAATACGTCAGGTCATGCCGGATACCGGTGTCATCCTGTGCTCTCTACATAGATGCAAGCCGTGGCTGCAATATAAATGAGACTGGCATCGATGCATTATTTATGGTAGAAAAGGTGCATAAGTGAGGTGATCCACAGTGCTAGTCTGTTATGGCTACACTTTTGATGATTCTTCATCTCTTTTAGTGTTCTGCCTCCTTTAAGGAAAGACCTGAGTGTAAGGACTTGTCATCTTCAAAGTCCAGATGCTTTTGCCATATATTTCTAGAAAAAAATTCCTTCTCTTTATGTAAGCTGGGTCTTTGGAGCTTTATTCACGTAAGGAGATCTGGATTCAAACCCTAATTAGGTCATGAATGAAAATAGAGTAGGTGAAGGGAAGACACTTGAGGATTTATAATCATACACGATCTTTCTTATAATAGGACTTAAACAAATCCTTCTAGATACCCAGAGGAATTCTCAGCTCTCACTAGATGTTGACTTAAGTACCTTGAAAGGATCAGCTTTTCCAACATTTCAGGCTCCTTCCATCATGAATTAGTTGCTGTTTGCTTCCTCTCCTCCTTTCCTCCCTCCCTCCATCCGTCCTTATTCACAGCACCAAGCTGCTGCACAATTTGACAGTCTTTGCACAGAGATCAGAACTGAAATTATGTGAGCATAACAGGTCACAGCTGAGGTGTTCAGGCTGTGGGGGAAGCTTCCACAGCTCCTCATGTACACTGTGCCTTCCTTGCTAAAGCTGTTGCTGTTAGTCACCCACTTGGATGAGCAATAACCTCACTGTCAAGTTTCAGGCTAGGTAAAAAGAAGCAACTGCTCTGGGACTCTCAGCTGGAACAGCAGCAAGTGCAACATTGCATCAGTTATAATTGTTCATAACAATGGAATTTAAAAATGGCTCAGCTTCAAATTCTCTGTGTTCAGTTGCTATGTGGAAACAGGTTTGCTCAACTTAAAAAGTGAGGCTACAGTAATTTGATGGTTCCACAGGTATAAAAATGCAAGATTTTGATTGTGTGTGATGAATATATGATACATGGCAGCTCATTAGAAGTGTGTCAGCAATGATACCTCAAAATCAGGGAAGGAACTGAGGAAATGATGTGGCAGCATTGCTGGAGGTACAGAAGGGGAGTGAAGATTTAAATAAACAGAATATGGCAACAGATGAGATCTTCAGTTTATTCCCTGGGATAGTGGAGGCAAATGTGGCAGTGGTGTCACAAGACTCTGAGAGATGTGGGTATGTCAGCTCTGTCTCCTCTCTGGCATGACTCTAAGTGCCAGGACACGATGAGACAAGTACTGTTAATTGCCTTGATGTGTAACAGCCCCGCCATAGCCCATGGTGCCAGGCCTCGTTCAGAGGGGAAATAAACAGAGTAGTCTGTTCCCAAGAGACATAAACATCATGCTTTTCTGCCTGAAAAGTTACATTTGACATATTAAATCACCAAGGTAGGTTTAGCTTGGCAGAACATTCTTCCTGATGACATGTTCCTTAGCCTGTATTATCTAATGAGATCAGCCAACATTTGGCATGGCTGACAAAAGATAAAAATGTTGATAAAGAGCTGAAAAACTAAATATTATTTAGGC
Source organism: Irena cyanogastra (assembly GCA_013397155.1). NCBI lineage: Eukaryota > Metazoa > Chordata > Aves > Passeriformes > Irenidae > Irena > Irena cyanogastra. Next base: position 577,281 of record VWZV01016212.1, read on the forward strand.
CTCCTTACAATCATTACAGATTCAGAAAGAGCCAAGATAGAGAAGTATTTCCAGGCCACTGTGGTGAGAGTCTTCCTTACCTTTGCAGATTTCCAAACATGTGAAAGCTGTGTTGCTCTCCCTTCTTTTCTGCAACTGAGAACTTTGTGAAATTGCTAAATAAGAGCCATAATGTATTTCCTATGAGCCTTCTAGACTCTTGTCTTACTCAGATGAGAACCTGGCACTCCCTCTCGGCTGCAGTGGTCTGATTCTTCATGCAGTTTTTTTTGCTTATCCAAGGTACTCCTATTTTGGATCAGTAGAGGTGAGAGCCTCAGCAATGCCCCTTCTGATGGAGGAGAGACACAGATGGCACTAGCTCCCCATGGTGCTTGCTTGAGGCATGAAGAACACAGACTGCCTTGCACAGTGCCCACTGGCAAAAATCACAGAAGGCTGCCACCAAAGTTCTGTCTTTACTGTATTTTCCCTCTTGGTATGTGCTTGGTGCAACCAATTCCCATTTTAAGGTTCTGTCCTCCATTATCCTGGGACTAACTCTTTCTTCAGTAGAAAATCCAAGGAGCTGCAGTTCACTAGGCAAATCCAGCCACCAGGACTTATGAATTCATGCATGGGATTACTCTCATGGGCCAGAAAGTTCCCACCTCCTCTAGAAAGCTCAACAGAGTCTGGTGTAGCATCCCTGGAGCATCCACCCCCTCTCTAAGGTTCCAAAGGACCTGGCTGCCGAGACAGCAGCAGGGATTAGCACTGATCAGGAGGTGACTGAAAAGCAGTTCTGAGAACTCCCAGCTGCCCAGAGGTAGATAGCTCAGAGAGCTGTGGGCTCTTAGATACTTTTCTCCTCTTTTCATCCTTTGCTGAAACTATTTCTTAGCAGTCATCTGTGAAGAGGGCCTGTACAATGGCATTGCTGCCCAGTCATGTTTCTTCTTCCTAAATAGTATAAAGTAATGCTTACAATGATAAAGTAATTCTTTGTTTCTAATATCATCCAGAAAGTTAATGGCATATGAAAACAGAACATTAATGATTTTTCTTTTCCTCTGGGCCTGATGCAGATTAAAAAAAAAAAAGAGAGAATGGCATTGTGTGGATGGATTATATGGATCAACTTTTAATTTGATTTGCAGTCTGGTAGCCAGAAAAGTAGCTTGTTTCTCTTTGGGTAATTATTAAATGAATCTGCTTCTGTATAAATTTGGCTTCCAGGTCTGCTATGCCCTGAAATCTCTCCCTCAGAGCAGCAGCCTCTGTGGGAGGGGAGAATCTGCCTTACTACTAAGCAGCTCCATGCTTTGCTTCTGCCTTTGTCTCTACACAGCTCAGTGCTGGGCATTCAGTGGGTGAGAGCCTCTGCCCAGCTGTGTGTATGTCCCCTACCAGGCAGCTCTTGCTAACCTTGACTAAACCCCCTTGCTCTGTTGCTGGAAGGCATCCTGCAATGGAAACCCAAATCCTGGCCCCAGCAGATGCACTTGGTTTCAAATGAAGGCAAACCATCTGGGAATTATATTGTAAGGGTTGTCTACAAACATAACCCTTGTTCTACCATCATGTCTTTTCTGTAAGGCTGAGAAAGTCCTTCTGTGATTAGTGAATCTGATTTGCATTGTTAAGAAGAAAAATAAAAGCAACAGGCTGCCAGCTGATGACTTACTGACCTTGTTCTGAAACAAGCAACCCAAAAGCCAATAAGCCCTCAAGTGAAGCAGGGGTGGTACACTTTCTGACAGCTTTGCAGAAGAGCTTGCAAGTATAACATTTTCCCATGTCTGTTCATCCACAGATAGGGAGGAGAGGCATAAGGTGAGAAGAATGAGCCCATCCTTTTTAATCTATACCTGCCAATGCCCACCCCATGGCACCCTGAGGGCAGGCCTCATCACCTGAGGCTGTTCAGGCCCCCCCACTTCTTTTTACGTTCCCTCTCTCCTTGCAGTTTAGAGTGGGATTACTTGCTCACTGGTCTCCAGTGCTTACTTATGGGTACAGGAGTCTTTTCTGATCCCTAAAATATGAGCAATAATGGAGAAAAATTAGTACCAAGAGAAATTCCTCATTGATGGAAGATGCTGGTCATGCTGCTTGGGAATATATGACTTCTTGAGATGCAGGCTTAGCCTTCCAATGCAGAGAAGACAAAAGAGAAAAATAATGTAGTCAGAGAGCTGAGAAGCAACCAAGGGTCTAACACAGTGAAGCCCTCTCAGCTGGCTAATGAGATCTATGGCTTATAGCATTTAAGTAGGTGGAATTTTAATAATTTTATTAATGGTCACAGCCCCTGCATTGCATTCTTGATCTCCGTAATCTCTTTTCTATTGTTGTGTTCAAGTGCATCTTAAAATGCAGATCAATTACTTTGCTGAAAATTGGAATGAACTAAAATTTATAGTTTTAAAAAGTAACCAATTTGACACATAATAAGCAGCTAGCTTGACAGGCTTAACAATAAAATGCTGCTATGACATCAGTGTAGAAGAAGAGACTTTGCATTAGGTTTCTGACAGCTGGATTCACATTTACAGATTTCAGAAACCAAACAGATTTATAAAAAGCATTATAATTTCTGTAGAACAAAGAAATATTGCTTCCACTGCTCATCTATGCCAACAAAGAATGATTTTCAATGCTTTCTCTCAAGTCCTTAATTTTTTTTCTTTCTTTTCAAGAAATCAATAGATTTTGAATAAACATTATTCAATGTTTATTGAATAGAACAGAACAGAATGAGACAGAACTACTAGAAAACCAGTAAAAAATGTTTTCTAAACTTGAGCTGATTTTCTTAAAGCTACAAATTTATTAACATTTTAAAATTGTACTCCTGATCCCCAAATGGTTTATGATGTGACACTAATTCACTGAAGACCTTAGCAGCAAAACATTTGGTGCCTGAGTTAAAATGATGGTGGTGTTGTGATTATGTCCCACATTTATCTGATTCCTTAATTTCTGGAGTGTTTGTGCAGGGCTGAGGAAACCTCTGCCTGAGGGAGATTAAACCCAAATATGTAAAGGCACTACACTGGAGTGAAGCTTCTCCAGCAGCTGCTGCTGATCCTGTTCTCCTCCAAGTAACCTCGCTGTAAAACAGCTTCCTCTGTGTAAACTAGCCCCCTAGGAGAGGGATAAACCTGCTGATGAGGGTCGGGGTTGGGGAGGGTTGGTATCAATGTACAAGGTTCTGTATATTGTTACCAAACCTGTCTGCAGATGGGGAATTTGATATCAATATACAAGGTTCAACAATTCTAATAGGAAGGGATGAACTTCCTACTCAAGGACTTGTCTCAAAATGCCCTCTAACCCATCACTTCAGGTACTTGTCTGAGCTGCAGATGACCCAGAGCAGAGTTCACTTTCTGTCAGGCTCCCAGTGGTTCCAGTTTAATTACCCATACAGTTAATTGTGTGTAGAAGCTGGAACAGTCCCTTCCAACCATGGCTGATGATCTAGTAAATAATTATCTGGGAAGTGACAATGAGGGTTCTGTTCCCTGTAGCACAAGGGGAAAATAAACCAAACACTATCACAGCTTGGGCAATTTCCCCAAGCATTGAGTATCCCTACTGATATTTTTATTTCGGTTCATTGCTAAGGTATAGAAGAAACTCAGCTTTGATTTTGTTTCCTTTTCTTATGAGTACCCGCAAATAGAATGTATCAATTTTTATTGAATGGAAGGTCTTATGTAACATTATAATATTTTTACATGTCTGTAAAATCCTTTAATTTGGATTTGATAGATTTGAAGAAATCTGTTTCATCCTTTTTTAAGAGGATTAGACTGACACATTTAATTTAATTTGATCTGGACCTATGGCCCCAAATTACTGTGATTCAGATACTGAACACTGAAAAACCATTCTGTTGGGGGACTATTTCAGTCCCCTTCTTTGCAGGTAGTGGGGTGCAAATGTCCCAGTCTCAGAAGTCCCTGACTGATTTGGAAATACTCCTGTCTCTGTAGTCAGTATTTTCTGTAGTGGAGGGCAGTGTTGTGCTCACGCTGGTATTTACCCATGGATTGTGGAATACTGCATCTCAGATGAAAAGTATATCAACACCTGCCCAGACTGGGCATTTCCTAGGTGGTAAAGCAATTTCCATGTAAGTTATTTTGCAATACTAGTGTTTTCAAATCGACAGACAAATGGCATATGAGTGACAAGACTCTGCAATTTAGCAGAGAGCAGTAGTGGGTGAGATTTTCTGTGAATTGTGCATACAATGTGAATATATGTAGGGGATCACATTCTTCAGTTAGGTCTTCAAAAACTGAATGAAAAGTTGGCGTCATTATTTCAGAATTAATATTTATTCTACTCCAATTGAAAGGACAGCTCAATTACAGTATGTTTGTCTGTGTAGATTTTGTGTGATTTCTGCTCAAGTGCTTTCTAGAGGAACCATAAATGTCAGTGCTCCTTTCTTTCTCCTCCAGTGCCAATCTCTTCCTTACACTATTGCCCTGCACATTGTACATCGTTGCTCACCACAGTGAATCTCGGTTGCAGGAGATTAAAACCCAAAAAGATAATGTCTTTTAAATCTGGACAGAGTAGGCATTTTGGGTACTGCAGTTTTTTGAGGTGCTTACAGGAATTTTTTAAAATAAACAATTGTATTATGCTAAGTGCATGGATGTTGTACTAAACTTTGGCTCCTTCTTTTAACAGGCTGTGAAAGAAGAGACCTCTTTTGTAACTCCCAGTAAGACCTCCAGTCTGCAGGACCCTAATGTAAGGTCTGTTGCTTCTTGTCTGTAGGGGAAGCAGAAAATTAATGTATGATGTAATGAGGCATTTCCCAAACATTATCTCAACCTGTTGTTACAGTTCCATTTGCTCATATCCAGGTTGCTGTGTAAAGTTCACCATGCAATGACTGAGGAGAAGGTGGCTGTCAGAACAGTGCATGTTTTATACATATTTATCAGATACAGTTTAAGAATTGATAAAAGCTCAGCTTTAAATATCAGACTGAGTGTATCTATTTGAATAAATGACAAAAGCTCTGGGTAGAAATCAGGTCCAGTGACAATCTTATAAAAGCTTATATAAGAATAAGTCAGTTTTCATAACTTTTCTATCAGAAACACGCTAGGTGTCCAAACTGGAATATCCCTGTCTGCAAGGTCTTTTCTTCACAGAAGAAGAGGCATTTGGTATACAGTCTTCAGAAAAATGGCTCATTTCCAGACAGTAGTAATTACTTTTGATTGTACTTTTCTTCTGTTGATAGAGGATAATAGTCTTTCTTTATTGGAGTGGCCATTTTGAAGAGGCATATTAATTGTAAACATTATCTGAGTGGCACAGTATGCTGTCTTCCAGCAGGTGATTAGAGAGGAAGTATCAGCAGGAGCATTTGGAAATTGCCTGCCTGTATATGTGTGGTAGTTCCATCACTTTGGACATCTTCAGTGTTGAAATTTGAGGGGACAGATTAAGGGAAAAATATTACAGATTTACAGCACGGCTGTTAATCAGCTAACTACACCAGTGTATCTGCTTTTTATATGTTCATGTATATGTAATATACATATGTACTAGAGCACTAGTCATCTCGTGATTTTATTTTGTAGCTTTTGGGTGGTGATTCTTACAACAGAAAGCAGACATTTAATCACCTTATAGAAAAGTCTAGTGGAAGGGTGTAGTGAATTATATTTGAAAAATTAAGTCATTCTGAAGTCAGAAAGAAACACTTATAGTTGGGAAAATTTGTCAACTTTTATTTCAAATATGTATTTTCCTACAATGTGATAAATCTGTGCTAGGCTTCAAAAACCACTTCATTCAGAAATTCCTTTCTGACCAGATTGGGCCAGCAGAGTTGCTGTGTTTGCTTAATGAAAGCAGCTACCTAGAGAAGAATGGTGGAGATGGTTGGTGTTGCTGAGGCAGGAGGAGACATGACAGGCGATGTTATTGCCTTTCATGGCAGCACCTGGCTTGCTTGCAGTGCAGCTGTGACTCCCAGTTTCACAGTCTCTTATCTCGGGATGCCCTGCAGAGCTGAAATGTCTCACCTGATAGGCCATGATTTTCTCATTTGTTTGTCCAAGAGGCTGTAAAATCTGTTTAATATTTTGAATCAGCCATTTTTCTTCTGTGCGGTTGCTCTTCTTAGACCTCCACAAAACTTTCTTGAGAAATTCTTTTCTTTCTTAAGAAAATTCGTCACATATATTGCACAGTGACCTCTTTCTTTGTTTAATTGAAATGGGTTTCATATGCTGTCTCTGCCACAGCACCCTTTGTTGGTTTGCTGTCACTTCCAGAAGCAGTTCAGGAGGACCTAATTTGTATATCTCTGTGTGACTGGGAATGTGGCTACAGACTTGTTTTCCTTAATCACTTCTGCTGAACTTCTGCATAACATCTCTAGAAAAGCATGTTTACCCCACATTTTGGAATAGGTTCTCTCCTGCTGCATCATGTTGAACTGTAAATGAGTGGTATGCTTTGTAATGTAAAGTACTATTCAGCATGAGGTAAGGTTGGTAAGCTAGCTGCAAAGCAAATTTCACTGTTTTCTTTCATACACATCCAAGCTTATAAAATTGTAAAAGTCACTTTGGAGTTCTTGGTATGCAGCGTCCTGGTGTATATTTGTCTAATATTTATTTTTATCTGTTATGTCAAGCATCATTTCCTCTACAGTGAGTTGTACCAAATGAAATGGTATTCTTTTATTGCTGTGTCCTGAAGGTGCACATATACAAGTAATCAATGCTCAGGGATAGACCAGTTTTAAGGGATAGACCAATTTTAACAGCCTGCATTCAAAACTCAGAGAAAAATGCAAAATAAATCCAGTGTCTAACCATTTTCTTTCTCCTTCAAGCAGCTACCCTTTCTGCAGGGATATATGCACCTTTGCAGCCAGCCAGCATGTGACCTATTTGCCAATAATATCCTCTGTAACCTCTATCTTTTGGAATTTGATGGACGTAAATGAGCCTTTGCTCTGCTAGGAATTGCATCTGAGTAGAGCCAAGGGTTAGTTCATTCTGGGAGACAAATTGTCTGGGAGCATTTCTCTTCTCTTTACAGGAGACAAGCAAAAGAACCCTTGGTAAAAAAACCCTTCCACATGGAATATATATTTTTTCCCTGCAAGTACTCATGCAGACATTTTTGTAAACAGCACCTCTGTGAATCTTTGAAGACTGTTTGGTGAAATATCTTGCCAGTTGAAACCAGTAGCTGTCACAGCTTTTTAACAATACTCCACTCTTTCCATGCAAGGGCTTTATATCAGAGACAATGACTTTGTGTATTTTTCACACTAATAACTGTACAAAACATTACAAAATGCTTTGTTTTTTCCAAACTCAAGACATTGGGAAATACGTTCAGGCCAACTAGTAAGCAAACATATGCAGTTTTGAGCAGTAACCGAAGCATGAATTGTTCGTATAAGTAGGGAACTAGACGATAACAGAGGAGGGCAGTAGTGCTTGTTTGATTAAAAAACTGTGCTCTCTTTGCTACCATTTTGTCTGCTCTTCCATTGCCATTCTGAATATTACACTTCTAATGAATTAACTGCTTGGATATGGCCTGTAATCTCCCATAGCAATTATTTTAGCATCTGCCACGACAGACTCAATTTGGCTAACAATTGCTATAGCTCTTTGTAGAATTAGTTCTGGTTCAACTAGTAATTACTCATATGTCTGTGTGGTATAGCCGCTTTTCCTACAAGTTGGTCTCCAGTCATTTTCTTGGGCATAGCCTCAGGATAATGTTGTACTATGCAAAGTTGTCATGTATCAGGCAGTTTATCCACCTGTTTTCCATGTCTTCTGGCAAACTCCAAACACTTCTTTATGTAAGTAATTTTAAATATGAAAAAGGGGGAATCAGAGGTGAAGCTGAAATAGCACTAATTTTTCAGCTTTCAGGAGGGGAAACCTTGTTAAATTTGCTCTGTCATTTGGTGCACAGGCTGGAATTGCAAGGTTGTCTCCTGGTCTTGCTGTTAATACATAACCTGTACACACCAGATTAAGCTGCAGGAGGATGTAAAATCACAGCAAACTACAGTCCTCCCTCACTCCCTGCTTCTGGAGAGCAGTCATGCATGTTTCTGTAGGTTTTTCTCCTCTGGATAGGACTTTTTTTTTCCTCCTAGGCTGTTTCAAGTGCTGGTTCCAACATTAAATGATGAAAAAGCTGGTGACTCAATAACCCAATACATGCTGCAGCATTCTAGCTTACATCCTCTTTAATCCTCAGTTAAGACTGATAGAGCGCACTATGAATTGGGGCATAGTCGTACATTCCCCTTGGTGACCCTGCTGCTTTGCTGATAACCTGTAACAGAGCTGCAGATCTGGACAGTGACTACAGGGAAGCTGGATGGTTGCCTCAGCTGGATCCATCTGGGCTGCATATGACAGAGCTCTTAGCTGAACAAAGTCAAATGAGAGCAGCTAACAGGAAGGAAATTTCTCTAGCAGGTTAATAGGAGAGCCATGACCTCCCTTGATAAGATACAGGAACCCTCAGAAGAAGATCAGACCTTTCTTTATTACAACTCTGTTGTAACAGATCTGAAAGCACACACATTTTCTTCAACACCCAAGTAATATGTACTCTATAACTATACACTAGTAACTGTATAGCTGGGCTGTATGCATTTTGGACAAGGCAGAAGAGAACATTGGTTTTTGGAAGAAGAAATACCTGGGAAAAAAGTGTTATTTATATATTTGCCTTTTTTTTCTTCTTTTTTTTTTTCTTTTTATACCGTCTGTGTTGAATCAAGAAGAGATGCAGGTGGTTTGCAGTTGTCATTTCACATGGTGAGGCATGCTTTGTTAAGGCACATAGTAAAAATGTGTTTGTGTCAAAACTGGGTTAGTTTGGAATTTGTAATGGCAGACATTTTGCTAGGATTTTTAATGGTACTTCTTTTGGGATTTAGACCCCAAGTGTACAAGGGAAGAAGTGATCGTGTCAGTCCTTTTAAAGGCCAACAAGAGAACTTCATCTTACAATGGAGCTAGAAAAGCCTTTCGAATAGATCAGTTTCTTCTTTAGTATTGTAAAAGAACCTGTCATGGTGGCAAATGATCCAGTAGGGATTATGAGGAAGCAGCAGAGGTATTCTCCCATCTGTTAGAGAATTCCTTACACTCAGGTATCTGTCTCTGTGTCCAGATGGAAGTGTTGAGGGAGAAATGTTGTGGGAGAATTTGCTGATTAGATATCTAATTTAATTCAGGTTTGAGATTAGTGAATGTTCTTATTGTTTTCATAAGGCTCTCATCGCCTGCCTCCACCAACTAGGTTTTTTTTTTGTATTTGATTGTTTTAGCCTTGAGAGACCAGGGTTCCAGCTGTCTGCCAGAAACAATGAAGGAAGTATAATGAAGGAGGTGAAGTGTTGTGCAAAATAGAAAAATGAAAAACGAGGTAGCAGCTTTCCTATCACCTCTGGTCACACTTTCCTCATGATCAGGGGCGTCCCGCCTTGTGATTTGGGCGAAGGTGGAGGTTTCTCTCCTGCAGCATATCAAGGGAATGTGAATCACAAAGTCACCTTTTCACCTTTTTATAAACCTCACCCATTTCTCAGTAAAGGGATGGATGCTAGAAAGATAATCTCATGAACTTTCTTTGCAGAAAGTAATTGCCAGCTTGCTTAATTTGTTAAATATAAGGAATATATGGCTAACCACAGATACCCCACAGAATTTGTTTTCTTATTCAAAGCTTTGCCAGACAGAAGCACCATCTGTACAATTTCCCCAGTGCCTATACATTAATTTCTCCTGAAAACTCTTTGAAGTATGTTTTCTTTCTGGCTATGACCACCTGGATAATCCTATATATGGATACCTGTGTGCATGTGCATGCAGGTTCACACAAACAGATTGGGACTGTATTTAAGATAAAGGTCTGCACTTTTTTTATTTTGTTTTCTTCTTCAAACATGTCTGAATGCAAGCCCAGATATAATTCTGCTGTACTGGCTTAAGGAATTCCAGAGTTAAGAATTACACCAAAATAGTCCAGATGTTAAGAATTGCAACTACTTAGGACAACGCAAATTACTGGCTGTCTTTGGGCATAGCCTGTTTGCCAAAGTAAATTTTAATCTTGCGATAAGTCCAACAGTAGAAATGTTGGTAAAAATGCCCGAAGTTAAACAAGTTGGTTAAGCAACTGAAGTAAAATTTGTAAGACAGGAATTACCTAGCAACAGGATTTGCTGATAATATACACTTTTCTTCATGTTCACGTGCTGCTCAGGAAAGTTTAGATGTGGTCTGCTACATGTTAGCCTTCATTTTATGAGGGCTGAAGGCAGGACTGTCACCAACTCTAGATCAAGTCAGCCATGGCTTTGTCTACCTGAATTTTGAAAACTTCCAAACACAGGATGGAGATTAGACAGCCTCTTACTCAAAGTAGTGATCAAAAGTGTAAACATAGTTTCATTTGTTAGTCAGAAGCCCTCTTCTGCTGAAGCCCTCAAGTTGGCTGGTCAGTTATTACTCTTCTTGTTGCTGTTGCCACTTTCTGTCATGCACCATGTGGTACATTTATGCACTGCAATATTTGTTTCCCTTAAAATATGCTTTTGGGTTACTGCCAGCTTTGGCAGGCTTTCTATCCCACGTGGTTCAGGATTTGTCTGTGGATTTCTTTCTGTTTAGACCAACTGCTGCATCACCCTTTGTTGATCCTTGTTATCCAAATTATCTCATCTTTCATAGGATTGCAAATAGCAATATTCTTCTTATGTGGGAGTAGGTATAAGCACCAGCTGGTGCTTTGTGCATTCATTTATTCTAATTTTCTTTGTAAATCTTCCCATCCAAAACCAAATTACACCATTACATTGAGACTAATTACATTAGGAGCTGCTCAACATGTAATGTAAAATTAAATGTTATCTCATAGAGCTTGATGGTGCTGTGCACCAGAGAAGAAGGGTGGAAAACATTAAATTATATCAAGTTTTATGGGGTGCAGATGAATCAGGAGAAGTGATCTCACGTGCTCTTCTGAATGCCCACTGCAGAATAGGCTTTGCTCATACAGAGTGTCAGAATGTGATTTACCTGCTGTGGCTTGTGCCTCTGAGGTGCACTGGGCTTTGAGTCTGGCTGCCTTTCAGTTTATGGGAAAATGTCCAACACCTTTTGTGACCAAAGGGATACTTCTAAAATGAAACGTCCGTGTATCATCAAGGAAGGAGTGTAATGTATGCACTCTTGTGCTTTTCCCTCTCCATTCTCACCTGCACAAACTATATTAACATTTAAATTGTCATATTTTGTTCTCTGAGCTAACGTCCTGCTGACATACCTCAGTCTGAACCTGAGCCATGTTTTTCAGAGAACTCTGGCTCTCAGCAGGTGCTCTCAAAATACAACTGTATAAGCGAGGTGCAAAGTGTAGTGATGTTTGCCTAATCTGTACACAATTCCATGTGAAACTAGCACTTGAATATCTGTTTTTATACATATGCTTCCAGTGAATATCACGGTAGCTTTCAAGCTACCTGATATGTCACCTACATGATTATGGGCAGCTTTTTTCCTCAAGTTGAAGACTTCAGTTCCCTAGAAAACTAGGTATATCCAAAAGAACTTTCAGAAAGTTCAGAACTGAAGCTGATCAAGAATTATGTGCTTAGTCTTACCCGGCATGAACTTCAGTGAATTCAAGCAGGCTTCTTTTTCTTAAACTCAGAATGGAGTTAACTCTGTGAGGCAGAGTCTGAAATATTACATTTAAATATCTCCTTCTAAATATATTGTGAAATATTCTATGTGAACTAAAATCATTATCTATGCAGGCTTCTTCCTAAAAAATTTGAATTGCTTTTGAAAAGATCCTTTTCTCATTCAGTCTTTACCTTAAAAAATAATAAGAATCGTTCTCCAACTGAAAAATTTTAACCAACATTTCAAAAAATAAAGCATATATCTAAACACAGATCACCCTGGCCTCAGCCCATGGACAGGTTAATGGATCTAGTGCTCTAGCTTTTTGGAGGAACCTCACACAGTAATTTCTGCATCAAAGTCATAATTTCAAGCTGAACTCTTTAATAGCCTTTGCATGCCAGTCTGCATTAAAGATTGCAGATAGCACACCTAGGTATGTTCTTTGAATTCATTCTGAGTTGTAAAGACCTCTTTGACTTGCTGCCTGAAGCCAAATGCTGATGAATTTTTTGTAATTGTATTCTTAACCTCCAAACTACAGAGAAAGGAGCAGTACTCAGACCTTTCAGATGAGGTTAAGCTGATGAGATACCCCACTCCAGGTGCATTTCTTTGTGTCTGTCCTGTGTCCCCTAAACTGTGCCTAGGCTCTTTGGGAAGCACAGAATTTGTAATGGCTGTCCTGGCTACTGTGAGGAGGGGTAGGACTTGTAGCTCAGTTTGATCTTAGATACCAGGTGTTGACGTCCTACATTACCCTGAGCTGAGAGAAAACAGTTCCTGTATCACCATTATCTATCTGTTGGACCACAGGAGCACTGCACTTTTGTCTGGATTGCACACAATTTTCATTGTAAGAGCAAGGGAGGGGGCAGAATGTTTCCCTTTACCAGAAACAGAACTCAATTTGTGAGTAAGAAAAGCACATAAGCTGTAGCAAAGATCTTTGTTATACATCTGCAGTCTATAGGGAGGGGGGTATGGGAGGTAAAAAGAAGAAAAAAAAACTTTGTTCAGAAAATTTGATATGGGCAGTAGCTTTAAAACGTCCAAGCAATGTTTTGAAGAGCTAACCTGTCTTCTGAGAAAAGCTACCTTATCAAAGTGAAAAAGAACATATTGTTTCTTAACTTCAGATGACCTTTGGAAAAGAAATATGTGAAATCCTTAGAGCACAGACTTAGGAAAGATTTGAGTGTTTGTCGGTGTTTGTTTAGCTGGTTAGGCTATGTCTTTGATATACAAGAGAATGCATCTATCGAATATTTTTCCTTTTCCTTCCTTCCTTTCTTATCCTTCCCAAGTTTTCACTATCATGTTCTCACTCAAAGGGAATTCTGAAGCCAAAATCAGCCTCTGGGGCTTTTTTTTTTTTCCTTTTCCATGAGTCAGCACCTGAAAGCAGGTCAGCTTTCATGCAGCTGGCTGTATCCTTGTAAATCATGGGGGTTTTGTCCTCTATCTCTTGGCATCAGTTTGGGAAGACACAGGGAGAGGGATTGTTCCAGATGACAAAATAGACACAAAGAGAAGCAAAGAGGATAAAGCCTGTTAAAGACAAATGCATGAAGTGTGTTTCCCCAGCAGACTTTGGTAGTTTTAAAATCTTGAACTGGATCCTCCAAGGTAAGAGAAGTTAATTCATGCCATCCAGTTTATGAGGTGGACAGTCATTTGATCCCACACGGCCCAATTGCCACATTTCAAGCAAGCATGAAGGTCTGCCCAGAGCCACATAAGCAGGGGACAAGGAACCCACGACACACAAATGGGTGGTGCAGGAGCTGTGTGGCCTCAGCCCTGCGAACTGAGCCGAGGTGGGGTGGGACACCCTGAGTCCCTCAGCGTGAGCACATGCATTCCACCCCCAAGGAAGGTTCAAGCTAAACCAGCATACATCTGTGGTCACTTGAAATGTTCCACAGGGTAATTTTTTATTTGTGAGAAGTTTTGGTTTCTGTCGCCTTCTTGGCTGCTAGTCTGGGAACAAAACAGATTCCTTGGGTTTGGCGGGGGGGTGGGGAATCTCTCTCTGGGTCGTGTTTGTGTTGCTGTGCAGGCTTGTGAAACAGGCTGAAGCTAGTTGAGGAGAGTGTGCTGGCTGTGCCTCAGGAGTGTGCTGGGGCTCTCAGTGCATAGGCAGTTTCTGATGACCTGCCACTGCATGCTGACATTCGTGGCGGTTATTGTCATTCTCACCAGGAAGCGACAGATTTTTATGTAAGGTGCCAGGTCATTAAGTAACTCTGTCTTGGTTCAGTACCTTCATTTGTATGCAGTAGTGGTTGGGTACTGTTACAGGAAGAAGATTTCTTTTGAATTAATGACATTGAAAAAGAACCTTCTAAAGGAACTGTAATACACTGTACATTTTGTTTTTCATTTTAATTCTGAGTCCCTATGACCCTGTAACACTTTTGGTTTTCCTCAAGCTATATACTTTGTACAGGACTATGGTAGTTTATATAGCTGTGTAGTTTATGTAGGACTACAAACTTGAAGTGGTGATATCTGCACATAATCACTCTATTTAAATAATCGAAATAATTACAGGGCTTCTCTTCAAAAATCATATCTTTCCATATAAGAATTCTGGCTGTATAAATCAAAGGACAGTAACAGAAGTTATTCTGCTACTTTTTCTGGAATATCAATGAGATTTTTTTTAAGAATTTCTGTGATATTAAAAGCCTGCCATTTTTAAAACACAGATCAGGTGCTGGGTGGATCAAGCTGAGCACTTCTTGCATCTAGTTACTGTTGAGAGAGTAGCAACAGTTTTCAGCGGGTTCAGACTGAGGAAGAGTGTTTGGAGATGAAACAGGAGCTGTCGTGGAATTTTTAGTCTGGTGGGGAAAGAGGTAACCTAGCAAGGTTTTAATGAGGGCAAAATTCCAGCTCTGCAGTTTGTAGGACTAGTCTAACATTTCATCTTGTGCTAATGGCCTCTTTAGGTAGAGGCATTGCCACAGCTCCTTTTCGTTCGGGGGTAACTTCAGTTTACATCCTAGCTAACCTGCAGCTTCTCAAAATGTGCAATAAATGGTGCTTGTGTCTCTCCCAGAGGCCTGATAAATACCAAGAGAAAGGTAGTTGCTGCCACCAGCCTCCAACAAAAATTATGGCAAAATTTTATCATAATGGGAAAGAAGATTTTGCTTTTAAAATGGTATTGATTTTGCAACATAAGTGAGTGGAATACTTCACTGGTGCGGTACAAAACTAAGTAAAGTTTATCTGAGCAGTTACAATGAGTGAAAAAGGAGTAGGTGTGTCTAATATTTACTTGATTTTTTTTTCCCCACTTGAAAATCTGCAGCATTCAACAGAAAATAGTAAGTTTTTCATCTTTTTAATGGATTAGAGAGTAGGTGCTGTTTGTATCTCAAATATTTTATTTACAGTTGAGGGAAATTTTTCATGTTAAACATTTTTTTCAGCGTTAATTCAGACTTACAATTTTAAAATTTTTCATATGTATAAGTGAGTTTTATAACTTGCTTTGAAATAATTGTAAACTGCTTTAGTTACAAAATTGCACTACATCTTTTCAAACAAAAATTTGATGGTGACAATTGAAATAACTGCTTCAAAACCCCCACCTCTTCCTCTTTTTTTTTTCTTTAAATTACAAACTATGGTATTCCAAAGGAGATACACAGACTTTGCAAAATGAAACATAAGAGCTGAAATTATCACTCCAAATCTTCCTTTGTGTAAAAGTATGAATGACTTACATCACAGGTTATAATGTTGTCCTGAGAAATTTGAAGCACCCGTGAACTGGAAATAGATTTGTAACCAGCTTTCCTATTCTACACTTTGCTGTTTCTTGAACGCCTTTAGGGCATTAGTGCCTCGTTTGGTATCATTTTGAGGAAATGTTATTCAACTCACGTAGTTTATACCACTATGTTTGTTTCCACTCTCACTGAGTTGATGAAAAGGTTTAAAAATTGTAAGGTACCCTCTTACAAAATTATTGGAAAGTTGTGAGGGCCACTCTTACAGAGCAAGAATCTCAGCTAATACAGTTGAGCTGAAAATAATGACATAATAATTACATTCATTTACACTCCTTCAGAATTTGACTATCCATTGTTTAGTGTGTCTTAACATACTTATCCTGCTTATGTCAGACTTCAACTGGAAATCACTTCGGGTAAGTTGAACAAGTAATTTTTTTCAGTAGCCAAAAGCTACCTTCAGCAAAAGAAGAGCTAATGTTGTCTTCCAATCTGAAGTCTGACTTGATCAAAATGATCATTGGAGCTTCCATAATGATGCTGATTCACAGATTTTCAGGTCAGATATATTGAACTCAAGACTCAAACAGATGACTTGGGCTTTTTTTGTTTTTCCCCTTTGCTTATCTTCCCCTTATCTGCCAGCCTAACAGCCTAACAAACTCAGCAAAAGGTCTTCAGATCTGGCTGGCTTGTTCTGCATTAATGTCATTGAGAAATCTGTGATATAAATGACTGACACTGAAATTCGAACTGAGGAAAGGAAATATATCTGATATGGATATCTTGCTGCTATATATACTAACTTCTTAAAATTAATGGGAACAAATAACAGGTAAATATTTGACAAAAGTTGTTTCATGAGAAGTGGAACTAGTAGTCAGGTTTATGATTTATTTATGCCCTTTGTACTTTAATACTTTCCGTTGTTCCATCTTATGCTCTATGACCTCTCCAAAGCCTAAAAACATTTATGAAAACTGAATATATAACCTGAAGGCTGTGCCATCTCAGTAGGTTTTATTGTAGCTCGACATCAGGTTCAGAAGTTATCAAAGAGAGTTAACGAAGCTTAAAAAACACAGGGGCATCAGAGGGATCTGCAATTGTGAAGATTAAACATGTGTGTCCTATTAAGGCTTTAGAAGGCTAATACAATGTAAGAACACCAGAAAAACTTCTGCCATTTGTGGAATGTACCTCAGTGCATGTGCAGTCCCATCAGCAATCAGTAGGCTGCTCAAGTTACTAATTTAGAATGTGACTTCAGATTAGACGGCAGAATACAATTTCACAAATTGTTAATCAGGACTTTATTTTTTTAATGTTTAGGATATTTATTATGTTTATAATACACATATGGTGTATTTAATCATAACCTGTTGCTTCAAATAAAAGCAGTATTTAAGATATTACATGTATCTTCATGCCCCTCAAGCTCATGGTTGAAATGGTTTCCTCCCAAGGTCATGAGGATCTTTTATTTAGTATTTATGATTTTTTAATTGAAGCCTGAGTTAATTCTACTGATAAATGGTTAAGGAGAAGATTCTTTCATGTGAACCTCCTCATTGCCATTGTCTTTCCTTTGCTGGAGCTCTGCAAATGTATTTCACATTAATGAGCATCTGAAACATGTCTGAGTTTTGATTTTTTGTAGCAAGTTGGAAAAAAGTTGATCATTTTTCTTGGATCAAATCCATTGGTTCATTTTCCTTTAGCTGCTCTTTCAGCTGTGGAAGGATAATGTTTAATTTCAAATAAAAACTATTTTAAGCAGAACAGGTTTAACAATTCATAAAATGTTTTTGTTAAACATATGTTTTGTAAAAATACTTGTGATGTGACTGAACTGCTGGTCTGTTATTAAAATGTGGCATTTTGGAAACAGTGACATTTCCATATGGTCTTTCACATAAGCTCCAGTGGCTGCTTCTATAAATGGTATGCCCAGCACAGGAGGGTGAGTTCACACATCCTTTTCCATACACACACACACACACACTGGCCTGTGAACTATAAATGGAACAAAAGGATGAACTTCAATGGACACTTGCCCCTTTGCAAGATAAATAAGTGTTGATGAGTTAGAACTTTGGTGATATGCCTGAAGCAGTTTAAATAGAGCCTGTATGACATATGTTTTTCTTGCTATTTTTAGAAGTCCAGCTCCAGTGAGACCTGAAACTACACCAACAACTGTCCCTGCAGAAAAGCAGGAGGTTAAACCTCCTCGTGTGAGGAAGTTAACGAGGCAGTACAGTTTGTGAGTAACATACAGCACTATCTTTGTGGTTTTGCCTGCTACAGCTGAAAATGAAAGGGGATGCTAATTATTGCTCTAGCTATGCCTTCTGAAAGGCATGAGTGCAATTACATGATAATGATCTTATACTGATCCCATTCCTTTCATCACTAAGAATCTTCATGCTTTTAATACAAAATGAATTTGCCTTTCCTATGCAGTGGCTAACCCTTTGAATTGCAGGCCATCCACCTTTCCCCAAGCTTATGGGTTAGGAATTAAAAACCTCTTTACCACATGAAATGTCAAAGACCTGGTGTGAGCTGGAGCATGCTGCTCTGCTGGCTTCATTACAACCCCATTTGCAAAATGAGGAAAACATTCTTTAGTTGTTGGGGTATCAAGCTGTGCTGTGAGCCATTCCCTCTCAGAGAATGCACCCTCCCTCTCTGTGATTTGTTACATGAAGAAATTGCTGAGCCTGCTATAGCTACAGCCAGCAAAACGAATTCTCTTAGTCCTGGAAAGAGGGAATTGTGCCTACAGGGCTTTGGCATCCCATTTACACATAATTCATTCCACTTGAAAGTCTCTAGAGATGTGAGGTACTGAGCACAAATGAAAGTCAGTGTTGATTTGTCCTCCCATGAAAAGACAGACATGGCCACCAGAAATTAAGGGGAGAAAGGGATAATGTCAGCATAAACTTATTAGTACAAAGATACCAATGCCACAATAAAGAAAAAATAGGTATGCATTCTGTGTGGAACGGCAATGGTTCATCCAGGATTTCAACATTCTAATGTCAGTAAATATATACCAACATTAGGAAAACTTTTTTGTCTCTTCAAAAGGATTCTAATAAATGTCAATAGGTTGTTATTTTTTGTTTCACTGTTAAGAACATTGTCTTTGTAACAATCTGCATTTCCAAAACTGAAAATTTTTTTAGGAGAAGAAACAGAACAACTAGTCAAATTGAAGCAAGTAGGAAAATGAGCTATTAGCCAAATTGGTATTTGTCCAAGAGGCCAAGACTGGCATATGGAAACACACAATCACTTTTTGATTGATAAGGTTTTGAGGAACAGTTTTGAACATGTCTTGCTCTCATGTGGATTTCAGTTGTCCAGTATTAGATGTGAGGAACAGCAGATGAACACATCTAACCACAGGTGTCACCTATGCTGTGGCCATATGTAGGGCCAAAGACTGCCTAGTTAAAAATATGGGCCATAATTTTTTTTTTCTTTCTGTAAACTCAAATTCTGTTCTATTTAAATGATCTTGTATCTGGAATGCAAGTGTGGGAAATGTGAACAACCAGCAAAGGATTATTGTGAAAGTAATACAGTGAAGGCCATTTCTCAGTCTTACAGCTAGTGTGCTGATAGCTTCATGGCTGATAAATCGACTCTAACTCTTTTTTTTCCACTTCTTTGTATACACCAGAGTAGCTTTACTCAGCCAGGATGGGGAGGGTGCCAGTGAATTCCTGCTGAGAGTGGGGAGCAAGGACTGGGAAAATGTCATCTACATGTTTCTGAAAGAGAGATTAACTAGGTCAAAAGCCCAGCTCTGGGCTTGTTAATTAATAAAGTGTCTACTCAACAGGTCCAAAAGATTTCACAATTTCTTTCCAGCATAAAACCTGTGTACTGTGCATGCTATGGTGCTGAACTCTATCCTTATCCAGGAGAAATAAAAAATGAAGTTTGAAAAAGATTATATTAATCACCAAAATTTTGTATCATAATTAAAAAACATTGCTAGGCAACCCAGCATAAGGTTGTGTAACCTGTATGTCATGTAGTTTTGAAGTTTTTTGTGTTGTCCAGGCATGTTGCCTTCAAGTGGCACTAAATCAAGTGTAACTGTTCTGGAAGTATCTGTCAAGCTGGCATGGCAGGCTTCTGTGCACTGTGAGTACCTAATTGGTAGTTAAAATTAGTGCTGTTTTATGAGCAGAAGTAATTTTTCTCATTATTTTTCACTGTGCATTTAACTGTCAGTCTGTAGTCTTTTCTTTTCACACATCATTCCCAGTAATAAGGCTTCTGTAGGCCAAATTATGACTGTCTTTACCTCCATCCAATTGCAATTAACAATTGGAAACATCCTGACTCGGGCCGACTGATCCCAGTGATCTGTAGTCAATGGGGTTCTGCAAAAGTAAATGAAGATGTAACATTCTTCAATGGCTTTCACTTAGTAGTGACAGTAGGTGAGATGGAAAGAGTTCAGCTTGACAGCCTGAAGCCCAGGGGAAGTGTGTATCCTCATCTTAAATAAAATGTTTTCTCTGTAAATGGAATAAATGGGACAGGAAAAAGATACCCTCACAAGACTGTTTTTAAAGCGATCCTTTTTGGAGTCAATCCAACTATATTCTTTAAATACAGTTTGAAAATAGCAGCACAGACTAGCTCCATAATGGGTGTCAAATCTACCGTTGTCTGAAGCCAATGAAGCAGTCAGATCCATGGATGGATGTCACCATATCTGTTCTTATCAATGCTGCCAGCCTCCATAGAAAAGAATAAACATTAAAGTGGAGTAATACCTAGTCCATTCATTCATGCATAGGTACATAATCCATAGACACACTACTTGCACGTAATAACCATAAGATTCCATTTACAGATGAGAAGTACCTAGCCAACCCATTTTTAAGGAATGTTTAAAGCTTAAAAAAAATCTAATTGACTTGAAAAGGTAGCTGCATTTCAGAGGGAAGAGCAAATGGAGCTTCACTTCAAAGCATTACAGCAGACATACAGGTTACCAGTGCCTCCTGTAACACAAGTGCAGTCAAAAGTCCAGTGGCATTTTCTAATGAGAAAATCTGTCTGTTTTTATCAATGGCAGTGATGAAGACGACCTTCCTCCAGCACTGGCAGCAGCAGCAGCAGCATCAACACCCGTGTCTTCAGCATCTCCCGGGTCGCAGAAAACATGTACGCCACAAACATCAGAAGGACAAACACAGGTTTCGCCCGGTGGCAAGGTAACGCACAAAGAGATGAGCTTGAGTCACTTGGGAGAGGGTTCAGGAAGGGTAGGAGGGAGCTGTGAGTAAAAGGTTTTCCCTAGATGGAGTAATTCTACATTTAAGAGTAGTTTTTAATGTAGAGTTTAGTGAGATGTTTAACTTGTTTTGTAAGGAAGTATTTAGAGCCTGCTCCAAGACCTAGCTAAAATCCCTAACAGTTTTTCCTCAGCATTAGTGGGCAGTGGATCAGGATTACTCATGTGGATTTTAAAGGTGCATAATTTTGTTTTTTATCTTTCCTGAGTAGCCATACCTGAAAAACATGGTGAGAAATTTAAAATCCATTTGGCAATCTGTGTTTTGAGGAATTCAAAAAACCCAACAAAAGTAACCAACAAAATTACAGAAATTAAATGGTTCTTTATTCCAATGCTTGGTTTCTTTTTTGCCTTTAGAGTTCCACAGATGCTGGGAGTACATTTGCTTTGGAGCCAGGTGACCTCCTGATGGATTTCACAGAGGCCACACCAATGGTAAATAGTTTTAGTTTGTAACCAGGAAAATGTAGACATTTTCAATCATTGTCTGCAGCTAAAATGAGTGGGATACTATGCAGTGTGTTAGAGAGTGCACAGGAATAAATTAAGTTTTCTTGATATTCAGTGATCCTGAGTCTCTGTCAAATTCAGCTCAGGATTTCTGAAAATCAGTCCACATCAACAAATGTTATGGTTGATCTTCTGAATGTATTTATTGTTGGATAACTACTTATTTCTCTTTCCTATCTTTACACATTACTGCACTGGTTTCACAAGCTTCTTTGTCCCTTTAACACAGATTCCTTATGTAATCATAACTTCGCTTTTGGGAGTTGTCTGAAAAGTCACTTCTTTTTGCCACAATTTTTTTCAGAGCTTGCCTAATAGCCAGTCCCAAGACATGTACCTGCACTTTCATGTTTCGTTAGCAGAGTTCTCTTCCTCACTTTAGCAAAATCGCCTAAAATGTATTGATTATTAACTTTTTTTTTTGAGCTATGTGATTTGTATTTTTGCTTGAAAGCCAGAGAGAGATGCCGATCTGAAATCTAAATACCTCTTGACTTCAGTGATCTCAGCTCTTTCATCTCAGATCCCCAGATTTCTTGCATAATCATAATACGATCCTTGACTTCCTCTAAGTCATTCTGCATTGCAAAAAACTCTAATGCCAGACATCTCCTCTGCTGTCCAAAGACATTTTTGCTGTCTTCCAGAAACCACGGTTAAAGCATATAAAAAGCATGACAAGGGCAGCATTACATTTTGGGCATAAATGTTTTTGTATTAAGGTAATTTTGTCCTGGGTTTGCTTTCACTACATGATTAGGTCCTAATTTACACTATTGGAAAGGTGCTGTGGGGTTGTGCCTTTTGCTTCTGAGATGGTATTGTAGTTGTCTGTAAATAACTGCTTGTGTCCTGTTACCACTGGAAGAGAGCTGTGGGGATCCACAAGACACAGGCAGACTGAAACTGAAACTACCAGAAAGGAGGTTGTAGCAAGATAGGTATCAGTCTCTTCCCAAGTCAGAAGTGACAGGACAAGAAGAAATGGCCTTAAACTGTGTATTAGTAAAGTTTGTTCACTGAAAGGTTTGTAAAGCATTGGCACAGGCTGTCCAGGGAAGTAGTTGAGTTGACAGCCCTGGAAGTGTTTAAAAGGTTTGTAGATGTTGCCCTGAGGGACATGTTTTAAGCAGAGGACTTAGCAGTGCTGGGTTGTGGTTGGACTTGATGATCTGGAGGTCCTTTTCCAACATAAGTGATTCCATTATTCTATCTAGGTTAGATTGTCCTTTTCTATATTAGTAGCATATTTGTGGCTAAACTGTAGTTATCTGTTGGAGTTTACAAATAGATTTCTTATTCTAAAAAACATGCGATGTCTTACTGTGTTACTCAGAATTTACAAAATGAGTCATGAAGACTTCAGCAACTGACCTGTTCTAGATAACACAGGTTTGGTTGGTTTGGGGTTTTTTCCATTTAACAGAAGTCAGCATTACATACTTTTTCCTTTTCCAGCTGAATATACAGGCTTTTTGCCCTAAATATTTTACCAAATCATGCTTTCCCCTTCCCTACCCTACCACCCGCTGACATAATTTATCACATCGTATGTGCATGAACTAACCTTCCATTGACTTTCTTGGTTTTAATATTTTGGTGAGCAGGTACTGCCCAGCATCAATCAACCCTTTTTGTTTTGTTTAACATCTATAAAGGTCAGCTTGTTCTCTACAGAGCAGGTATTGTTTACAGACCTTTCTCTGCAGTTTCACTGGCTACAGGCTGCTCTCAGTTGAGATTTGAATGAAAAGTTTACTCTTCAGGGAGAGAGGCTCCAAGCAAAGACAAGCTAAGGGCAAATGTGTAGCTTTGAGACAGTCTGATTTTTTAATAGTTCTGTTGTAATAGAATGTGCTGTTTGTTGTTTGAGGATCAAGGTAATGTACAGTTTAGCATCGTGTTACTGTCAAGTCTGTGGTCATATGCTGGTTTTGCATGCTGTGACCTGGCCCTTGGGAATTCGTTTGTTAATTGCACCCATTTGTTTCACATTCAGTGACAGGTACAGTATCTGAAGGGGTCATTTGTATTGTCTTATTTGGGGTATTTGCCTGAGGTGATAGAAATGGAAGTTCAGGTTCCTGTGTACTCAAGGTTTTCCTGCAGAGGGTCATTCAAACAGCTCTCTTGTCTTTGTTGTCTGGACTAGAAAGACAAAGGCACTTAAATTAGGTATTGTAATTTGTTTTGGTCATGATATATGCTGCTAAACTTCCCCAGTTCACTGGAGAGCTGTTAATTTGAAGCAGCTTTAGATATCCTCCCTTCTTTTCTGTAACATTACTGGTAGAGAGTGATTAATAGTCACTGAGTGAGCTGCATGATCTTTGTTGTTCAGTGTCTAACCATTGATGCTTCCTGATGACCTTGGATTTTATCCATGTTTTGCTGCCGTTGCCAGGAAATCAGTGGAAGATACCAAATGGATACATGCTGAGAATTACGCTTAAAAGTAGAGCTCAGAAAGCCAAATTAACTTATAAAAATGTAAGGATTACTGAATGGAGTGAATTAATAGAAATCATCAAGGCCGCAATGCAAGGATGAGAGCAATCAAATTTGTCTACTAAATCAGCCTAGAGGAGGTATTGTGATATATACAAGAACCAGCTGAGCTCTAATGGTCACTTAGTCATCAATACTTAGACTGCCAGTAACAGCAGGGCAATTATGAGGCAGACTGATTTCAGGAAATCATTTTGCAGGAAAAATAATGTACGTTTACTAATGCAGATTGCCCAGAGGGAAAGGTATCCTTTTGTGCTCTGCAGTCCTAAAACCCTGTGGTTTATGCACACTTCTACTCATTTTTCAATTAGATACTGCAATTAATAGAGTAAAACATATTACTTGTTGCCCATAAAATAATTATAACATGAAGAGAAGAAAAGGTTCATCTTTTTTTACCGCTGTATTGTGACTTTTAGCACGGTATCCTTTTAGTTTGTATGTGAACAAGATTCAATCCCTCCTGCTTTGTTTGAGAAAAGCAAATGGATTAAAAAAATGCAGAATCATATATGAAGAATTATTTTATCACATTAAGAGCATCCTTAATGAGGTATATTAGAAAAAGTTTTGTCAGTGTAGTAGGCTCTTTCTCCTCCTGCACTCCCTCCTTGTGTTTCTAGCTTTTCAGGAACTGGAAGTCAAAGCCTATGCTTTAAGCTATTCTGTTGCAGCTCATAATCGGTGTGATTTCTGACATGTGTATGAATGCAGAGCCTTTCTTGTTTAGTTACAGAAAGCTCAGTCTTAAGACACTGAATGAATGTAACAGCTGCTACACCACACTGACAATACCTTCCTGACCAAGAGAGAAAGCTGGTGTGTACAAACTTCAGTTTAATCCAATGGAGTAGGGCAAAAGAAATAAGAGTTCTACATACAACATGGAGCTATTCCTAAACCTAGACTAAGGCTTGTCTAAGGTGGATGGGCTAGGACTAAGTCAGGATGGCATCTAAAGAGGTATCAGAGAGCAGTAATTTATAGCTGGCTGTGTACTTTCAAATTATAGGTTATCTCATGCTGAATCAAGTGAATAATTTTCTAGAGCTTCACCTGCCATCTATTGGTAGAAAACAGAAAGTAAAAAATTATTTGCCTATTTAAAGCTTGAAATACACCATTTAAAAGGTATAAATTACCAGTATGATAGTTCAAAAATGAAAAATAAATGCTTTCAGTGTAATACAAGATATTTTTTATTTAAGATTTGTTGGAAACAGGTATGTCTATTTTAGTGATAGCATTGTTAGAGTATACAGTCCTGTTCATTCAAAGGAATCTCGCTTAGTCTGAAAGAGTAAAGAATTCGATGCATTAGCATCTACTATTTTGGAAATAAAGGTAACCAGGTAAAAGATGAGTCAGCTCAGGGGGAAACTGGGAGAAGTTTTTGTATCTTGCTGGAGGTGATAAAACATCCCTGCAAACTCTCAGTAGATAGTAGATAGTGAGCAAGAGGTAGTGAATAGAGCAAAATAAGAAATGTATCTTTTCATTTCACTCCCCTTTAATGCTTGTTATATTAATAAAGAAGAGTTAATTTAATTTTTAGTTGCTAAATTTTTATGAAAATTGCAATAAGCCAAATAACTGAGTGGGAAGTGAGTTCAGTACTTCTTGCCTTCATTTTGAAGAATTTTTCACTTTCTGTGCAAAGCAATTTTTCAGTGGAAGACAGGCAAATATATCAAACTCTAATACTTCCATAAACAGTCCTTTTGGCATTGAATTCTAAACATGATTGACTATAATGTAATTCAAGACTGATATTTGATAAGAACATTAGCATGTATCTACTATCTAACTGGCTGAAAGTATAGATCAAGTATCTCTGCTTGCCCCCAAGATCTTTAAAACAGCTCAGTGAGAGACAAATTTATAAATGCTTTACTTATGGTGAACTACACACTGAAGAAAAAATAGGACTCTTGAAGACTGGGTGATATATTTCAGAATTATAACCTTTCTACTTTTATATCTTCATCATGAAAACAGCAACAACAACAAAAAGATTCTTAATATAAGAGGAGTTAGATGCCATAATTATGCAATGGATTCAAAGAGGAATATTAAAAATGCTATTACCCAAGGCAGCTTCTCAATTAACAGTATTTGCACACTCAAACTTATGTGCAATGGCCAATTAAGAGCAAAAGAATTTGCAAAAAGGAACAGTTTATCTGTTACACATAGAAATAAGAAGTAAAAGCAGCCAGCAGGATGTCAAATGCACATTTATTCCCAGTTTCAAGTTCATGCCCTTTAACTCCATATTAAACTAAGAAAAAGCAAAGAACAGCAATTGCTAAAGCAAACAACTTCAATACAGAAAACTTAACAGCAACAGGCAATAAATCTAGTTCCCTGTGAACTCAAGGAATGCTCTAAATTTACTCATATTGCAAAGGACCATTCTTTTCTGCTTCAAGAAAAGGGCACCAGCTGGATGAGAGCACATTGCAAAGGGCTGTGCTGTAAGGCTCAGTCAAACTGAGCACGACATATTTGACTGGGGATTTACAGGAGGTGCTCAGGGGCCCATCCAGCATAAGGCTCCTGGGAGCACACAGCTTGAATCAAGCAAATGCAGGTTACCTGAGCATCATTTAGGTTATATAAGTCATGTCAGTAACTAGGGATGGGACTTAGAACATTTTAGAACAATCATAGTCTTTGGGCAACCAGATAAATGGGTGAATACATAAAGCGTTATAAATAGGACATGTGACTAATGTGCAGCTCTGCAAAGAACAGGGCTTTATTGGTGGATGCCAGTTTCATAAGCAGTCTGTTGAATTACTAACATGCAGGATAACTGAGTGTCAGGCTCAGAGACAGCTCCTTGAATCTTAGTTTAAAATTCACTAAAATGCCTAAAACTCTTTGACTGCTATTTACAGATTTGCTGTTTAGGGATTTGGTCCCATTCATCCATTATAGAAGTAGTCAGTGAAGAAACAAGGAAGAATTCTAAAAGATGAATTGTAAGCTTCTACATTTACTTTTTATTTTCCAATGATTTAAATTCATTGGCTCAATATATTTTTCCCTATTATCTGTATGCTAGGCAGAACAACTTGGTGCACCCTGTAGATATGTGACAGATGATTCAACACTTCTCTATTTCTTTAACTAATTGAAAATGAATTCTCAAAAAAAATAAAAATACCCACAAAGTGAAATCCTTTGCTGACTTTGCACCTATGGACCCCATGATAAATTGGATATGATGTGTATATGAGCAAGAAAAGCTTCCAAAAATAGGGAAAGGTGTTAAACAGAAAAAATTTTAGGCATGTATCATATAATTCAGTGCTTTTAAATAATCAATGGTCCACTGGCTAACATTTTATAAAACTTGAGATGAAGGTAAGGTGCGATGTCAGAAGATAGTTTGGATCAAGAGGGCAGAATCTTTTCCCTGGAGAGGTGATAAATTCTGCCACGTACAATTATTTTTTGTCACCTTTTGTGCTTTTTTCATATGCTGTCCTAACCATTCTCTGGCATTCTATGTGCCTGCTTCATGGTCATAGCAGTTATAAAATGTGCAAATGCCTATCAGTAAGTCTGATTTCTGCCAGATCATGCAAGCAGAGCTGGTCCTGGACCTTAGGACTTTGGCTGGACTCCATAGGAGGCCTAAGCAGATGGGATCTCATTTGAGAAGATATTTACACCAGACAACTGGAGGATCCTGTACAGCCTGTGTGCCTCCAGAGAGATAGAACCAGAAAATGCTCTGTAGCTAATGACTGTAAGATTGTCGCACAGTGGTGAGATGTTTGCTGTGCCTGTATGATGTGGGTTCAGTGGCCATTTCCAGACTTGCCTATGAAGCTGGAGGACTGAGGTTGTCACAGCTGCGCATGTAGATGGGTGCTGGATGGTTTAATCTGTTCCAGCTTCCTTAGTGGGGCTGAACACTAGCCCTACAAACAAAATTACTTAGCTTTAGGTCAAATAATCTATTAAACCCTGGGGTTTTCACAGATGGCTCTCCTGAGGACTGTAGGAGTGATAAAGTACATTTGCAGTGTAGTTTCTGGAGTGGTACTCCAAAAGGAAGTACTGTGATTGTTGAAATTACATTAAAGTTGATCAATTTAGGATGTGCTTGAGTGCAGTAATGGTGACTTGAGGCTAACTGACAGGCAAGGTCCCAGGGAGTCTGCTCCCTGATGATGGAGAGCATCTGCCAAACACCACAGACAGGGCAGTGCAAGACTGTCTGTGTGCCTCTCCTTTTGTGCAATTAGTGCACTTTTCAGTCCAGAGCTTTTCTCAGTACCTCTGAAGTGATATAGATTACCACCACTTCAGCAGTGTTTAGGAAGGTCAGAAAACTTGAGGGTCATGAACATTATTGAAGCTTTAAAAAAAGGGGAAAAAAAAGAAAAAGAAGAAGAAAACTACCTGAAATCTCTTTCTCCTGCCTCCTCAGAAAAAAAATAGGATCATTCCATGCCAGTAGCAGCTTTCTCTTTTGCTTGAAATCAACATCAGAGTAAGTGAAAGGAATCAAGTAAATGCAAGCAAACAGATTTTAAACCAGCTGGCATCTACCTCCTACAGCAAGCAGAGAAGGCAAATCTTTAGCAAAGCTTTTGTAACCTGTGAATTGTTGTAAATTAGGTCTGATATGTTCAATCATACTTTTGCTCAGTGTCTTTTTTATTTAAAATTATTGCTTTACTTTTCAAGCAAATATGTTCCATGTTCTGAGCAGCAGTAAGCAGAATAATTCTTCTGCCTAAGAAGAATAAAAGTGAACAATACCTAGACAGTGCTTTTCAGACATAGAGTATAAAGCATCATCTCTTTGTACTGGCTGAGTCTCCACTTCCACTCTACAATAATCAGTGTGATATAAGAATGCTCAGCTTCTGTACAAAGACTGAAACCAGGTAGATCTTTTTACATTTGCCCTTGATGAGACAAGTACAGTGATGAATCTATTTTGTCACAAAGACTTTTGATAAAGGCATGTTGATCACCTTTCTTTTGGCCTGAGAAGTACATGATTCCTTTTGTCTCAGCAGCTGTGAAGTTCCTAATTTCCTTTCCTCACTGTGGTTGGTGACAATTGCATTTAGACTTCAGTGAGTAACTATTGTGTTTGTTTTCTTTCCAACCATCTAATGAATTGATATATGTGTAATTCTAATTTGCATTTTTCCAGTGTGATAACAAGTGTAATACTAACAGCTTGACTGTTCTGTGGAATTTCAGTTGAATGTCTCCAGGCTTCAGCAGAAAGTGGGAACATCTGCTTTCTGAGCTGTTTTTTGACTGGCTGAGTGACTCAGCTTGTAAAACTAGCAAAAAGATCAAGTAAACTTTCTTTTTATTTGCCACACAACTGAAAAATCAGAACTGATAGGAAATATTTTTTTCTTTGATTAAAGTAAAATCTTGTTATCTACATTTTCCTTTCAAAAGCCTGTAGTTTGTAAAATATTCTGAACTGAATGTTGGAGAGTAGTAAGAAGGGGAGATAGCATGATCAGGCCAATTTGAAATTAAATAGTGGTTCATTTTCAAGTAATGTTGGGTTATTAATTTCAATGAATTCACGTTTCCAACCAAAATGTCATTTCTGAATTAGGCACTAAATACTGCACTGACAGAGTAGTGATTGAAGCCTTTTAAAATTTATTTTTTAAGTATAGAGAAAATTAAATCAGCACCATTTCTTTTGTAACACATTCAGTTTGAATAAGTATGCATTTTCTGATAAGAATTCCTAAGCAGTAGCAGTCCTTTTTGATGAACCAGAAGTGGTACCTAGGTGACCAGAGATTTTCTCTTCCGGCCTATTCTGCTTTTTGCTGTCATTCACAACAGTGGTAAATTCTCTACTGAAGCATAATATATATTTAATTTTCTGTAGTCTGTCTACTAGTAAGCAAAACCAAAACAGAAATACAATTATTGACTTGTGAGATTTACATCCAGACAGATCTTTTGCTATGACTTATACAGAGCCTAGTACAAATCTTGTAACACAGAGGAATGGCAACAGTAGAAAAACCAGTAAGTCAAACTGATAAAATTGAAGTTTGCGTAAACCTCAGCACATCTATGGTAATTCCACAGTTCTGTGCCTTTTCTTCATTGTATATGAAGAAAATTGTGATTTAATTGTGGGAGAAAGAAAACAGGAGTTCTCTAATTCTAACTTATTAGCTATCATGGTAACTGGATTGCAAACCAATGAACTCAGTAGAAAGGGTTCCCTTCTGTTTATTATCCTTATATTTATATATCCATATATATATATTCTGTTCATTGTCCCTTATATCACCATTTGAAAAAAAAAGCTAAACTGTTTTGAGCTGAGGAAGAAAAATCCTAGGTAGATATTCTATACAACCATTTTAAGCCTGATTAATAGAAAGCAGTTCTTGCATACTTCTCAGAATTATTCCTTGGAACTTGTCCACAAAACCATCACTAAGGAAGAGCCATGGATTTATAGCTTGCTTTATGGTATGGCATTCTTCTCATTTTCAGCAAACCAAGACCAAATGCCCCTACTCTCTGAGATAGAGCCAGTGAGATCAGGAAAGTAAACCTCTATAAAACTCATTTAGCAAGTTAATGTCATTTATTGGTCCTTTGTCAAAAGGTTGACTAGAATCTTGCAAGTGCTCCAGTGCTGTGGAATGTCATCTGTCCTCTTCTGGCGAAGGACCAGATACTGCCAGGATGGATTGCGATGAAGGAGCTGGCCCTGCCATCTGGCATACACACCCAGCCATGTGCACATGCTCTGCTGAGAGCCCTGTTGGCTGTGCTGGAGATGGGAAGTCATGTGCCAAGCACAGTGGGCTTCCAACCACCTGAATTGGTGCACGATTTGGCACTCATTTCACGCTACAGCCAAGTTGAGCAAACTGTCAAAATTTATAACCATGAAGCTCAAGTGCTCACATACAGATAGAATCCATATGTTTGCATCAGTGGCTGAGCTGCCTAGACTTCAGACAAAGCTTGTTCTCTTCAAAATATCTGTGGTCAAGAGACCCCACATTTGTGTGTGCCTCTAAAGCAATTTTGGCCTTCAGATCTCTCCTGTCTTGCTGCTACTGGTTTGGAGAAAGGGTTAAAGAAACTGTACTTTCTCTTTTCTTCCTCACCAAGAGCAGGGATGGTGAGGCAGCATGGATAAAAGCTTTTCTGTACATCTGTAGTGTGGCTCAAGTTGGGCATATTCCTGCACCAGGAACAGTTAGCTCCCAAGCTCGTAGAGAGCACGCTGAAAAAGTGCCAGGCATAGGCAAAAGAAATTGCAAAAGAAACCCCAAAACCAAACCAAACACCAAAACCCAACAAAAAGTCGGAATGACACCTTGCTCTTAACCTCCCCCAAGGAAAGAGAGTATCCTGGGTCTTAGCCTGCAGCTATCCCAGGGCTCTTGGGAAGAAATTTAGAAGTAAACACTCTAAGTCCCCTCATCATTCCCAAGTGATGAAGTTGACTGGACCAGTTTTTGCTCCGCTTACATTTTAGAAGACTTCAGTTTTTTTCTGAATTGAAAGAGTGAACTATAATCTTCCCAGGGACCACAACATCAGCAGAGGTTGCCAGACAACAATGTTTTTGCCTCCTCCACTACCACATGGTGCTGGGAAGGGGTCTTTGAGGCAGTGGTGTTAGAAACGTGTCTCACAAGATCTCCAGCCCCCGTTTGGCTTGCCTGTGAGCTCCTGTTGGGATGGGCAGGAAGCTGGTGACTGGGGACCAGGATCTGCCTGTGACATTTTATTCATAGTGCATTTCTTCCCTTGAAGAGGTGCCACAAGCAGATCTCTGGGGAGAGGACTGTCATTGTTTGGCCTCACACTTATTTCTGTTTTACTTTTCCTGCTCCCTGCAACATTATAATGTTCTTTAGTTGCCTTCACAGAGATGTCTTTAATAATGGATCCTCTCAATCCTTTGCTCAATAAACAAAATATGGGGAAGCAGTGCTCTGCTCAAATGAGAACAGCCTTCTGGCATTGAAACTGCTGTCATTCCTGGGCCAAGCAGAAGAGTTCTGTACTTGTGCTCTTGGTCCAAAGGAGATATTTCTTTTGTAATTAAGGATGGGCAAGAGTGACTTATGTGCTAATAGCCCTAATTGATTTGGATTATCCCTTAGCTGGGACTAATCTCTTTAGCCATGGGACGTACCTGAGCGCAGCATCTCAGACTGGGAGACTGGCTTTTAGGGTAATATCCCACAGACACAGAGGCATGTGATGTGTTTCATGGCACTGAATTGGCAAAGTATTACAATGCAGGTGTTTGAATCTGTATATGCCTAATGAGCTCTGGTGTTTGAACACAATTAGATTTTACTTGCAGTCAAGTTAGAATCTTCGTGTTTATTTAATACTTGATGGCTGGCAATATGAATGATTCATAGTCAAGGGAGTGAGGTTATGAATAAATAGGTTTTTATTTATAACATTTATCACAAAACATTTACTAGATATGGGATTGAATTTGTTCATGCATGAATCTTTAACCAGCCATGCAACACATTGCTCATTATAGACTTTCAGCTTCTACTCCAGCTGGTCTTGTTGATAGGATCAAATAGTTTTGTATCCACTACATTTAAAGAAGCAATGCTCTGCTTCCTTGATGCATGTTGGAAAAGGTGACATATTATGATGGGAAATTATTATTGTCTCATAGAATCTTAATTCAGAGTAGACTTTTAGAGTAGTGAGACAGTTGCAGCACAGCAGTCGGGACTCCTATGTGTACTTGAGATCATAACTTGTGAGAGGTCACCAAAATTTGTAGGCACGTGCATAGATTAAGGCTGCAGTAGTCCCTGGGACTGGTCACGTGCTGAAGTTGAAAATACATTCAAGTGTCCTTCTGTATAGATATATAAATAGTGGACCAGTTTGTAATTTTAACACTTTTTCTGCAGCTCCACTGACTTTAATCTACCTGTGCTATTCTTTTCCTTTATAATAATGAACTTTATAAACTCCTGGGGATTTTATCAGAGCTAAATAGCCCAGAAAAATAGGACAGAAAATTAGTGCAAAGTATTTCTTACTATCCTGACATTCAAGGAGACTGTGATGGGTTGAGTTTCTAGACACTTGAGGACTTTCAGCCAGCTTTTGCTCTTACACAAGTAGAGATTGATTACACTAGAGAGACAAACTATTTGTTTGTGTTGGACTAAGGTCAAGCAGTACACTGTTTGTGCCAATGTGTCATAACTTTTCAAGAGAGGAATGTGATCCTGAGGGTTCTAAAAAGGGCAGATGTGTTACATGGTTATTAATCAGCCTTTGTGGGAATGTCCCTGGATTCAAAGTCTCCATGTTAATAAGTCTTGGTGAACTAACAGCTATTGGGTGATGAGCCATCAGTGGTATACTTAGAAATAATCAGGTGTGGTGAGGGGTGAGTTTTTCCATCTTGTACAAAATACAGTCTGCTTGCTGGCAGTGAAATTGGGAAGTATATGTCTTACCTGGGGCACTCTCAACTGGCAGGAATCACTACACTCATTTCCTCCTCTTCATGTTATCCATCTTTAGTGACTTTCTTCTGTGAAAACAGTCTCCATCTGCAGAGATGCCACTTGATTTTGTTGGCTGTGCACGTGGTGTAGGCACCTGCCACTGGATCACCATTGATTTCATTGGTAAAAGCCAAGAGACAAAAAAGGTAACTTTGCATTAGCTGTCCGAGAAGTGCAACTAATGCAGCAACTGTTGGAGAGTAACCATATACAGTGGGTACCTACTGCTTTCTGTTTGCTTCATTTCTGTGTTTTAAACAAAGAACAAGCAAATCTTTAAGTCAGCATTTTAGCCAACACACCAAGACTGTGACATCATTTTGCCACGTTTTCCTCAGGGGACGGTGACAGGGCTGACAGCCCATTCTGTCGTTATGTTCTGCTTAAGCTTGCTCGCCTTCACAGCACCAGCGAAAGAGTACTGAAAATCCTGAAGACTGTGAGAGCATGGACACTCTTGTTTTGTCACATCTGAATTGTTCTTATTCTGTATTCTTTTGAAGAATGTCTTCTCAAAAATATTCACAAGGCAAAGTTACGTTGTAAAGATGATCCAGGACATGCATTTTCTTCCAATGTGTTATAGAGGTGCTGGACTGATTTAATAACACTATAACCATCATCCCTCATGCTCTCCCAATACTTCTGAAATCCCTTTGCTAGCAACCTATAATTACAGTCCTTAGAGTGAAAATCTAGAGTACTTGATCGGTAAAGGTAGCATAAAAAAGATACTAGCACCAACAAAATTTGTAGGGCTGTCCTTGTAAATTGTTACAGAAGCTGACATGAAGATTCAGGATTATACCCAGGGCATCTTAACTACCATGATTTAGGTAAACCTGCTTGCAAATAGTGTATAGTTTATACTGCAGATACAAACTACTATGCATAAAGTATCTGTGAAGTGCTATAACTGCAGCAAATCCAAGCTTTGGCAGAGACAGAGCCTTCTACATCTTCTGCTCCCATGAACTCCCTTGACATCTGTTTGGGAGACAGAAGTCACTGGAGCACAGTCAAGGAATGACATAGCAACCTGCTGACAATGCCTCTGTGTTAGGAAGGATTGCACAGTGTCCCTCTAAGAAGGAGGAAAATAACTAATGGAGAGGAAAGTACAAGCAGCTGGTGAGACATCAAGAAAGCAGTGTATGCTGCCAGGTCATGTTCCAGGACAGGTGGACTCAGCCTGCAGCAAGGTCCAAAGAAGGGCTGGTGTGAGCAGTGAGCAGAGGAATGGCAAGCTCTCCATTTGACGGGCCCCAAGAGAACTTGTCTCATCAAAGATACTGTGGGGTGAACATGGAGCTTTCAAAGTGGAGCTTTTTCAGTTTACCAGAAGGAATTGAGCGGTACCTGTGGGAAGGGGGACTCTGTACTGCAGAACATCAGTCCTGTGGAAACTCACACCAAATCAGATGGGTCAAAGACTTGGATTCACTTATGTAGTTCTTAGGAATCAGTGAATATTCTTGTATTCCTTGAACTCCAGACTCACCTATTTTTTTGCAAGATGAGTAAGGGAGACCCAAATACCAGATGGAACTATGATGGAGATTTTCAGTGTTGTCTCCTCAGAGGGAGTGACAGGGCAAGGAGGTTCTGAACATGTAGCTGCTTCCTTCTTGGATTAGTGGCTTGTGCAGAAACCCATCCTCTTAAGAAACTTCTCATTTGGTGCCTCAGGGTGTTTTCAATTGTACATTTCTGCAGAAGTGCCCTCTTTAATGAGTGTGAACAAAATCTGTCAGCTGACACCAACACCTGGATATCAATTCAAAAACTAGAAAAAATCCTGCATCCCATGAAAAGAAGGTGGCCTGTGATGCAACACGTGTGGGATTTGCACCAAATGTGGCTCAGCAGGGCATTAAGTTCACACAGCTTTTTCCAAGACTAATTAGTCAACAGTATTGCTGATTTATGTTTCTGTCCTGTTGCAAGTTTGCTGCACTGTTTTGATCTGATTTTTGCCCGGTGCATCCTAGCAGTGATTTTGCCTACCTGTAATGCTGGTTATGTTGCCACACAAGAAGGACATGAACTGGGATTGACATAATCTGAGTGTTCGATCATTTGAGGCTGAAAACTGTTCCCACTCAAAAGAATTTGTTTGTCCATCTAGATATTGCATGGTGAAAAATACCAGAACCTCTTTGGGTTTTTACATTTTCTGCCTCAGTATTCATTTCAGCCACTGAAATGGTATGACACCAGACAAGGAGCCTTACTGAAAAATTGCAGAGCCTAGAATCTTCACACTGGTTTTGGAAACCAGACCTAATGGTTAACTGGTATTTTTAAAGTCATATCAGACAGGGAAATGCTAGTGCAATATCCTCCAGACATCTCAGCTGTTGTCCTTTTCTAATTTGATGAGTAGAAACAAGTCTCTCTGCTGTATAGATATGATGATATTCAACTTACATTGTATTTCCAAATAAAGTACAACGGAATATTCCTCTGGCTCTATGTGTACCCTGAGGGCCTTATTTGTGACACTGCTTCAGGTGCTAGCAGCTCTGCCTCTTGTTGCTGCAACACATGGAAACCCAGTGAAGTGTTTGGTCTAAAGTCTGTCTTCCATCTGGTCAGTATATAAAGTGACAGTGCAAACCCACTGAGATCACATGTCTTCACCATAATTTACAAATGCCTCCAGTCAAGGTGCAGGGGATGGCAGTGAAGCAAAGTGTCAACAGCAGAAAATGTTACTGGACTTTTGTGGAAGGATAATTGTCCCAGGGCAGTGAATATACTATTCCAAAGGCAAGAGAACATATCCAAATTAAGCCCACTTCTCCCAAAAGTAGTATTTTTTTGCCAGAGCAAAGACATTTGTAATACTCCCTTCTGATAGAAATACCAAAATAGCTGTTTTTATATCAATTACCTCAACAAAAGTACTTTCTTCATCTCCTTCGACTTCCATTTGATTATATGAGAAAGTTACATTTTTTTCTCCTAACTCATCTAAAAAATGTTTCAGGAATGTGCAATTGTTTTTACCAAGATTTGAAATTTCATCCAGAAGAACTCTTTGCACAAATGAAAAGGGGAAGATTCTTGTCCTTTTGTCCTTTTTCTTCCTTCACTCTTCTTCATTGTCCCTTGCTATATAAATATCACGGAAAATCAGTGCTGTTAATTCTTTCCGGCTGCAGCAAAGATTCTTCCAAAATATGTTGCTTCAATGGGCAGCAATAATGCAAAAAGATTCTTTGAGTAGTAGGAGAAAATTATCCACAGAGGAATAAATTTTTGTGCTTTTTTTTTCCCACAAAAATCAATGTGACTGTTCTGTCTGATTTGTTTTCAGATTTTTCACCTTAAAGATTACTCAACCATTGGACTTCTCTTGAGACTATGCCAATCTTTTCTTTATTATTCTTTTTTTTTTTTTTGTGAGAGTCAACTGTTCTTTTAAGCTTAGTAAATTCTCAACCTGCCAAGCTAAATATTCCAGACAAGGAGCTACTTGTCCAAAGTAGTTCTGCTGTGGTAATGCACCCTAACCTTTCAAGCAAGGGCCATTTCAGGTTATGAAACAAGCCTTCAGCATGTGAGATGCTGCTGGAATGCCAGCCTTCCTCACTCCCCTTTCATGCCATGCCCCTGTGACCTGACAGTTACTCATGGGGCCTGCCTTAAAGGTTGTTTTATGGCTGTGACTTTGGCTGCAAGACTGTTGGCACTCCTGCAGAGAGAGCAAGTGTGCTTGAGATCAAGTTTTGTACTTAAAAGCCTGTCTGTGCTATTAGGGAGAGCACAGCTTTAACGTCTTGTTGCTTGCTATTTCTGTAGCCCCTGTGACACCAGTTAGTCCCTTTTGCTCCTGTGGAAGAGCCTGACTGTACCAGAAAATGCCCATCTGAGTAATGTGGATGAGATTGCTGCTCCATCTGCCATGACAGGAATTGTGCCCAGCTGTAGACTTTAAAGATGTTACTTGTTTTGTTTCGTACCAAAGCAGACAGCAAACCTCACGCTGGTCTATAGGGAATCCACGCACTGACAGCTACTGTGTTTTACTTCTCTGAGCAGCTACAGTTCATCTTCATGAGATCAGCCTGCCGATGGAACTGCCCACTTCCTCTTCCCTCTTCCTTTCCCCTTCGTGTTTGCCATCCCAGGTAAAGCCTGGTAGCTGCTGAGGGACTCCAGATGCTGGAGAAACTGCAGCTTTGAAGTAGGTGGTAGTGCTGGCTCTGCCCTTCTTCTGTTCTCAGTTCCCAGGTGGCGTCTTTCAACTGATGCTGCCATGACAGGGAGAAGAAAGCATCCTGGAAAATTTAAGAGTCTGCTTCTTCCATGTGAGTTAGGAGATATTTAAAGGCTATGTCTTCCTCCTAGAGCAAGGAGAGAGGCTGTGTGGGGAAGGCATAACATTTAGGGTCTGGTCACATAACATTCAGGTTCTGGTCAGGGAGTTGTTTTGCTTTCTGAGCTACTCTGAGATTTTTGACTTCACACAATAAACTCAACTCCACTGCAAGGGTGAGGAAGAGACTCACCCATGACACTGCTTTCCTTGTGTGGTGGGGTGGAAATCACAGGCTTTTCTTCCCCCTTCCAGGTCCTGCTACTGCTGGCCATGGTGAACATGCAGGACAGTTAGATCAAAGTAGGCAAAGTATATTCCTGGCTGAAGAGACCTTTCAAATTTCCAAATCAAGTTTCACATAAACCAATTTTTAAAGTGATGCTTTCCACACCGGTGTCTCCCCATCTTGCATATCCTCTGTCTGAACAATATACTTGAATATATTTTTCTCTGCTATTGTATGAATTAGGATGTTGTATCAACTTCCTACTCAGAAGAGCCAAGCCATTAATAGATAAGAACATCTTGCCAATGCTGAAGAGGCAGCAACAGTGTTGTCTCTCTGCCTTCCTATGGAACCTGGCGGTGATAATTTAATCAAGGCCTGAGCCAAACCAATAAACTCTGTTGTGCCTTTTGAGTAACAGTGGCCTATTCTCAGAGGCAAAAAAATATGTAGGGAAGAGTAAATACTAAAGGCTAAGCAGGATGGTTTGTTCGTCGCTCTTAAACTGAGCACAGGTATGTGTTTTTTCCTCTCTGTTCCCTAATTTCTCTTTCCACTTTGTTTAAAAGGCCAGAAATTGAGGGGTTTATAATCCAGAGACCCTTTGATTTTTCAACATTGTCCTATTCTCAAGATAAAACAGCACAGCTCTCTGAAAGAGGGACTCACACTGGTAACTAAATCAGATCAACCATTTCTTGCTCTGTTTTGATACATAAGCTGGCCTCATGCACATCCACAGACTGAAGTGCTGGTTTTGCAAGAGGGTATTCTGCCTGGCTGTGGGTCACAGCATGTAATCAGGCTGACTTCTGTTATGTGCCTCTGCTCCCAAATCTCAGTGGACTCTCCAGTATTCTGCATAATTTTTATTTCCTGCATTCAGTAACTGTGCTTCATTTCCTTAATGAGACTAACCAGCAAAATTGGAGAGATTTTAGCTGTGGGACATCAAACTCATACCGCATATGAGCAACCAGCTTCCCATCCCTGTTTGTTTTTGGCTCAAAGATTTTATTTGTAACTGAGTACACTTGTACTTTGTGCTATAACATCATATTGTAAACCCTTCATAACCTGAGAATGTCAGTCTGGGCTCGTGGGTATTTGCAGTCTCTCAAAAGAGTGAGATATGCTGCAGCTGTCCAGATTTAGCTCTGGGTATAATGTAAAAGAACAAATTTGTGAGGAGCTATTGTGTCAGTCAAATGAGTTAGGTTCAGTCAGCAATACAGCAGACATATATACACTTTGCTAACAGACATGAGTATAGGACTGTAAAAGGACTGTGAAACTTCCTTTAATAAGTTTGCATAGAAAATTGTGATTTGAAGTAATTTCTCCTTTGCAAAGTTGTTAGCTCATTTACGCCTGTGTAATTGATTTACAAACACCTTTACTCTGTTAAAAAATTATTTACATGCTTGACAGTATCTTTGCTATCCATACTCCTCATGTGTAAGAAGCCTGACAATTAATGCTAAGCTTAATTCCACATGTTTGCAGAAGTAAGCCCACACATAGCTGCTAATTTCCCTTGGTATCCTTATAAGCCAATATGTTTCTGCTATTTTATTTGCAAAATAAACACTGTACATTAACTTAATTATATTTGATGTCATAATTCCAGGTTTTTCTTTGGCCTACAGGGGCTCAGGGCCCTCAAGGTAGCTTTCCTCATTATTAGACAACAGTTGTATAGCTGTAGTTAGTAAATTATGATTGAAGGCATGCATAACAAACCAATGCACAGCAGTTTCTGTAATAAAGTGAAAAACACACCTTTACAGTGAAAAATGTAATTTTCCAAAAGGAAAGTGTGAATTACAGTTCAAAACTCAAATGTTTATTTGCTATTTTGTCCTCTCTGAATGAATGAATAATAATGCCTGCATTCTAAAAAGGAAAATAATGAGAAACAGCATTCACAGGGAAGTGAGACAGAGATTGTTGCTGCTTTTAATATATTTTTAATTTCAGCTAATGTTTGAAACTACTTTAAAGGCAAAAGTGACTTCCAGCAGGGTTTGGTCACACCAGTGACTATATCCTCATGGACCAAGCCCTCTCAGCAGATGGATGTGTTGGTCTCTCTCCTCTTTGTCTCCATGCACTTCTCAAAAAACCTCCGAGGGTCATCCTTTTGCACAGCCCTCCACCCAACACAGGGCCTCCTAGCTGCCTGAAACAGACAGTTGTTCCCGTGGTTTTTTAATATATTATTTTCTTTTGATCCAACCTTGCATGATTGTTTGTCTTCAGTAGAAACAGTGTAAGTGAAAATTTGCCAGTCTAAAATATTCAAAGCACAAGTTCTTTAGCCAAAGGTCCTATACAGCAAAAATTGCTCTTGCACTTCATATTGCATATCTTAAAATGTAGTGCTGACTGAAAGAATCACATAATAATTCTGGTGACAGAATTGGAAGATATATTGTATGCAACCAGCTCTATATTTGCTCAACATATTTAGTTACATGGTAAAATTAATTTATTCATATTTATGCTTTAACTGTTCATCTTCAGGTTTCTGTATGCATTTTTGGGAGGGTCTTTTTTGGGTCTGTTCCAAGCACTGCTGAACTGCTCTGATTTGTTGGATATGTCACTGTAGTTGCAATGCTTTGCTGCTTTTTTTTTTCTTTTGCATTTTTATGCTCTGAAAGTAACATCTTTTTCTTTATCTTTTTTAAAGATAAAGACATTCCCTGCTGATACATCTA
This sequence comes from Irena cyanogastra, assembly GCA_013397155.1. Taxonomy (NCBI): domain Eukaryota; kingdom Metazoa; phylum Chordata; class Aves; order Passeriformes; family Irenidae; genus Irena; species Irena cyanogastra. The sequence goes on from VWZV01016212.1 coordinate 617,918, forward strand.
ATCCTTTTTTCGATCCCTTTACAACAGTACCACAGTTTTCTGTAAGTAGAACATGCAAATTAAAAAACTGTGTTTTAACACAATTCCAACTGATTTTTTAAGTGTCAGAAATCTATGCACTAAGCAATCCTCAAAAAAATAAAAAAGATAAATTCCAAGTAGAAATTAAGAGTACTAAGCAGTTAAATATTCCCATTATACAAAATGTTGCCTGCATTCAGACATTGCTGCTTACTAGACAGAGGACTAAAAGTTAAAGGTCGAGGTTCACCACTAATGGAGTCAGTCCCAAAATGTTATTCATTTCAGGACTGTAGAGGACACTTGTGAAGCTCCATAATGTCTTTACAGGGAGCAGTAAGGGAATGGGAAGACTTAGTCCTCTGTCCAGCAATTGCATGGCCTCCTGCCTAAAACCACCTGCTGTGCCATCGCAAAGAGGGCCCTGATTTTCACTGAAAGTACAGCTGAATTTTAAAGAATTATACTTAGTGTGTGAATGACTACAATGGTATCCTTGTACAAGCTCTCATGTTCACTCAAGAACTTGAATCCAATATTGAACTTCATTCTTGTTAAATTTTCACAGAAGACGTGGCTTAGGGATTTTGGTGAGGTAAACTACATACAAACAGAAAACAATTATCTGACAATTTAAAAATTAAATATGATCGAAATGTTGCTTTGGTGGCAGAGGCATTATGTAGTAAGTATGACAAAAAAAGTATGACAAATACTCTCTAAGAAACACTCTGCTTATAAATGCCATGTAAAATTACTTATAATTTTAAAGTCATGTTTGCAAAATGAAGCATTTCAGACTTTGACCTTAAATTTTACTGGTTGCAGCAATCTATATCTGGCATATAATCCAAGATAAGTAACTTCATTCATTGTTGGGTCATGTGAAGATTCTGTCTGTATTTAATGATTTAAAGAAAGAGGCTTTTCTTTCACAATAAACCTGATCATGGGCTTTTATGTAAATGTGTTTTTTCTCCAAATAGGTACTTTAAAGCCAGAGTTCGTTAGCCTCCCCAAGCTAAGTGCCAGTTGAGCTTTAATTAAATGCATTTGAAAGTACACAGGAATGTCACATCAATGTTTCATTATGTCAGCCAAGTCCAGACCCTACAATTGTGATAAAAGCTCACCCAAAGTTACAGTGCTTGTGTCTTTCACAGTACTCCTTTGTCTAAGCAAAACAATGCGGCCCCCAAAATAGCTTTCCCACTAATTGATTGTCAGATGTTATTTTTCTGTCTCTGACTGTTAGGATGAAAGCAAAATTTAGGAGGGCTATATAACATACATTTTCATAACTGGGGGATCAGAACACTAAAATACAAATAGAAGGTATACCAATATACTTACCCACAGAAATTTCCATTTTGCAGAAAAAGGCTACTTCACGGCAAATTCAAATGTCGAATTATTGTTATGTTTTGTCAGGAGAAAATAAGCAAAGCAAAATTCAAACTAATTTTTCTGAAATCCCATCTTCTCCCCTTAGATTTCCATTTCCCTGGGCAGGGTGTAGAGAAAAACTGAGATCACAAATATTTAAAATACCATTGCAATAAAAACTGAATGATGTGTAATACATCACATGATCCCATACATTCCTTTTAGTGACTTACGTACAAATATCTGTGGTGAACAAGCAGCTACCCATGGGACTGCACAGAGATGGGGAAACAATTAGGAGAGTTAAGTGGCTTTGGTCCTGTGTTTCACAGCCCTCTGTCCCAGCCCAAAGAGAGGTGTCTCTCCACAGCAGCATTTTAGATAATCCCAATGCACTGCTGAGGGCTTGAAGAGAGCTACACCACAGGCAGAAGCTGTAAGGAAAGGGTAGCTAGGACTTGCAGGCAAATCTAACTCTGAGTGGCCTCCAGTCACATCCAGACCCAGATGATAATGTTTGGTAATAGTTTTCTTTTTTTTTGTTTTCTCTTTTCCTGTCTTCCCTTCCCCTTACTCTTTACTTTTTTTTCCCTGACTTAAAAGAAAACGTTGCAATGTTACTAGGCAGGAAAAGGATTATGTATAGGGATGTTTAGAAGGCTTTACCTTTCGTGTACAGCTTCAAATTCTGTGGTGTATATGCAGTTGTGTTGATTTGATCAGATGAAAAATTAGATGACTTGGTTACCTGGAATGTTCAAATATAAGCTTCAGTCCAGGAACCCTCTGAATTTCAGAGATTTCCATAGAAAATGGCAGGCATGATGGCCATATTCTTGGGTTGGTGTAAGTCACATAGATTTAAATCAAATTAATGAAATTATATCTGTTTAGACCAGTTAAATATTTGGCTTAAGTGTACTGTGCAATCAGACATAGGTATAAAAAGATGCTTTGGATATCTACTGTAAAATAATCATCCAGAGCAAACACACTATAGGACTCAAGGCAATTCTTCAGCAAGTGTAGTTTGTCATCACTCTGCTGATTTCAGTGAGGCTGGGAGAATTTACATCAGCTTTAGAGTGATATCTTCTTCTCATGCCATGGAGTAAGGTCTGGCAGTCCTTGGAGCACAGGGATCCCATATAAAGGATACCAAATTTCATACCCCTGCAGTTTGTAAGGTTGGGTTTTAAAAGCTGAGTTACAGAGAATTTTGAACAGGTCCTATTAGCCATTATTTACACTCAGGAGAGTTTCTTTAGTTGATTTTACATTTTTCCATTTTACTAATTTTGTGGAATTAATGGAATTCCTTTTGCTTCAGAGGTTATTTTGGATCATTAGAGATGTGTTTAAACGTGTTAAAAAGTGACAATAAGGAAGCAAACGTAACACAGCCAGTCTTTCCTGGGCTCAAATAGTTCTCCCACTGTTTAAACTAAGTTTGCGAATCACTTGCAGAGGGTTGCAGAATTTGAGAAATAATTAGACCAAAAAAAAAAAAAAAGATTGCTCTTGAAATAGCTGCTTTCTTATGATGGTGAATTTTCCTCCTCCCTGCCTTAGACTCTGAACCAGGTTCAGAAGAAATAGTCACCAAGGAAGAAAGGTAGGATCTAGATACCAGTAGGAGCATATTTTAATGATCCTGACACACCGACAATTGTAGTTGCTCTGTATTCTTCCCAGGTCAGGGTCAGATATGCACCACAGGCACTAGCTGTTGTGGTATGGCATGAGAAATAGCCCATGCCAAAAAGCAAGACAGGGCTGTTTGATTTTTGGGGATCCTCCCCCTCCGGTTGTGAAAATAGCCCTGTCTTTGTTATAATATCGTTGCGTTGAAATACCTCAGTTAAAAGACAGGAGATGGTTGCTTGCTGTTTGTCTTAAATCTGCACTTCCAAACTTCCAATATTGCTTTAACATTGTCTTTCACTGGATACTGAAAGAATATTTCTCTTGAGGCATGTTTCAGTTAGCAAAAGTGGGAAAGAGATGGAGATTTTGAAACCTGGACTCCTTAAAGTCCAGACTCCCGGCTGTTAACAAAACACAAAGTAGTTAGAGGACCCACCAGCAAATTGTATAGGATTCCTGAAGAATATTCCAGAAATCTCATGTTGTCAACATTTTGCATAATTTTTAGGGAAAATGCAATAATGATAAGTGTCATTCTCCCAACCGATCATATTTTTTACCTGAATGCTGCCAGTCCCATATGTGTCATCTCACCCAGCACATGTTGCAATCAGGCTGGTCCCTCAGACATCAAAAGAGGTGGCTGTGGAGCCTCTGCAGAGGCTGCACTGAGAGGTTATAGCCGCAGCCTCCCATTTGTTCTCATTCTTAGTTTCTGTTACTGTGTGCTTGGCAATGAATTGGATAGTGGAGGATGGTGAGACCAGTAGAAGCTAATCTACAACTTTTTCTTTCGTGTGTGTGTATACATAAGGTTTTTTTGCATTTTTTTTTACAGGCAGAATTTGCAGACAGCAAATTACAATGCTGTGGGGTGCAGTCGTCTCCTAAGATTACCCTGGTGTCTCCATCACCCGTGCTGAGGTCTCTGGCAGAGACTATACCGACTCCAACAGTCCAGACAGTATACACGCCGCATAAGCCCATTTCACTGGCAGACAGGTACTGTGCAGTTCTTTCACAGAAATACTGTGATGTTTTCTGCATTAAGGGAATCAGCTTGATTTCCCTTTTTATGTCATAATTGCCATAAAGTGTCATTTTGTCTTATACTGAAAGATTACTGCTTGACTACTTCAGAATAAGTGGGTTCTGTAAAGAAATATCTGTAACTGATAATCTCATGCTCTGAGATAAAGAAAAGCCTACCTTAATTAACTGCTGCAGCCAGCACTGTACCATTTCTGTGGCCAGTGGCCTGGAGACAAAGGGTTGTGCAGATTTTCCTCAGGCAAGTCATTTTGTCTGAACCATAAAAGTTTTGTTTTAATAACTGCTGTTGCAATTTGTTTTTTGAAATTAGATGTCCATGGGAGAAAGCTGAGTTTGAGAAATGTCTGTTCTTCTAAATGAAAAACAGACATTGGTTTCCTTTCTTGTTCCTCTTTGTCTTTCCTTTTTTTTTTTTTTCTATTTTAGAAATGTCAAGCTACAGTGGTCTTGTAATTTCTCAGAGAATCAACAACCTATACCACCTTTCTGCAGACAGACTCTTTTCAGTTTTCTATTCTTTCATCCTACTGGTTTTGCATGCTGGCTTCTTATTCTATAATTTAATCAAAGCTGAACTGCCCAAGCTGATAATTTACTGAATATAAATGTAGCAGTGGATATAGTCAGTACTTCTGGAGCACAAATAGTCTAAGGCTTATGAAGAAAAAATATTTCTTTGACATCATAATGAATGAATCTTTTATGCTTTTAGATTCACAGTTGATTCCCATTTCTGGTTGTTAATTATTTTTTGCAGTTGGTTAATCGCACCTGCAAACTTGTTCAGCATTGCTTACTCATCTAAAAATTTATCATTCCAGTGAAAAAGTAATTCTGAAGCTGTAGTGCTGAACTCAGCTTCTGTAAGATGTCTTGTGCACAAGTGGGTGATTCTACCCCTGCTTGTCCATGAATGAGCTGCAAGGTTTCTGCAATGCAGTTTAAATCTCCAAACTGTGTTACAAGTGTGAGATACGTAACTTTCTGAACAGCACGGTAAACAGTTTCAGAAATGGAATCACTAACCCGGGGCACTCCCAGGGTTACAAGCCTTCTGGGCTCTGGAGTGAATTGGTGAGAGCAAGGACCTCAGACTCTGATTATGGCATCTTGATGTGTGCAGGAAATGTGGTGAATTCAGCATATCTATATATCTATATCTCTATGTATATAGATATCACTCAATATCAGATCACACCAAGGAGCAGAAGGCTGTAGCAGTAGTTTATCATAATGGCATTTGCTATAGCTGCTTCATTTTTAGAGTCCTTGTCCAGCTTCCTTTGAAATCAGTAGCCTTTAATGGGGGTTAGATGAAATTATAAACTATTTTGCCATGTGAATCTTTTTATATCCTTCTTCTTGCCTCTGTTTGCTTATCAGAAATATCAAGCGATACTTATTTTTGAATCAGCCACCAGTTATCAGTTTTTTCACTGAATTGAGTCTGACCTTTTTCCCCCCTCCTTTGGTATTTTGAAAATGTTAATTATTTTAAATTGAAATCTGAGACTTATTGTTGTTCCCATAATTGGTGTTTGTGCATTAATTACACAGTGCTGAGACTCTGAGGCGTGAACTCGAGAGAGAGAAAATGATGAAAAGACTCTTGATGACAGAATTATGAAATTTGCACTTCCGTCAGATGGAGAATGGATTGGGGCCTTTCATGTGCCTTCTGTCTGTTTACATTCCTCTGCTTCTGTGTATTCAACATGATGCATCGGGAAAATGTGTGATATTCCTGGCTCGCCTGGATTCACCACGGTTGGTTAAAATTACGTCTTGGCTAGACTTTAACTTGAAGGAGTTCCTTTATTCATTTGCTGCTGGGAAATAAACCTTCAATCCTTTCTCTCTCCTGAGATTTTATACTATTAACACAATTAATTTCTGGTTTGGTTTTGGTAAATCTAGGACAAAGAGCATCAGCAAGGAGCATACGGATTTCTATTGGGAAACACTGTTCTGTACATATGTTAATAAGTGCACAGAAATTAATGTTATGCAGAATATTTTGATAGTAACATAGAAAATATGTCATTTTGTACAACTTAAAATTGCAATGAGCTACTGCTATTTGTTAAGAGAACCATTTTTAAAGCAGAAGAATGATTATTACATCCTAACCCCAGGACTGTTAGTCTCCACAGAATAAACGGCTGTCTTATTAAATTCCTAACTTTAACCTTCCCTCAGAGATATAAATAGGTGCAAGGGGGAGGGACACCCCACTACACAGACCCAATACTCCCTATAGCTTGTCACCTTGACCTAAACCTTCAACAAAATCTTACCGTATTTCCATTAATGGATGGAAAAATCCATTGTTTAAAGTAATTTGCTACTGACTTTCTAGCTTGATACTGAATTTTTTAAGGTTAGGAGCTTTACCTTCTCGAGTTTGCCTAGGCTTTAAGGCGAGCCCACGCTCAGACATCTTCTGCCCCAGTACTGAAGGTTGCAGAGCCTCAGCGGTGTGGACGTAGCTCACACAAGAAGAATTTTTTCCTTCCTGGGTAAATAAACCACTTTCCTGACTGACATGAATTGATTGGTCCCTTTCAAGAACAAGAGCAATGATACTTTAAGGCCTAGCTGTGCCTATACCCATATTTTTAACTCTACTAATCAGCATGTGTGTCCCAGCAAACCTGTGGAGGGTGTGCCTGGCTATACATCCCATTCACTTCCAGCACCCAAGCAGCCTCTACATCCAGTGGAGCTATCTCAGGCATGAAGTGGGGTGGGTGGTCCAACACTAGCAGAGCCGCAGGGAGGGAATTAGTGGTGTACAGGTAACACTACCTACTATCTCCTAGGGAAAAGAAAAGGTCTCTGTTTCCCCTTGTTCAGTAGTGCAGGGTCATCTAGAAAACTAACAATATCTGATTGTCAGCTACAAGGTACTCTTTCAGCAGGAAAGCTTTTGTGCATTTTGTATGGCTGAAGATGTATATTTTTCTGTTACTCTGTACACTATGTTCTCTTATTTGTATTAAGATAAAATATTACCCTTCATTTGGCACTGATTTTGATGGCTTTATCTCAGCTTAAGCAATTTGTTTGTGTGGAGGCTGGGAAGTGATTGCTGTGAGACTGGGTTTCCTTCAGAGTTAGTTTCTGCTATTTTTCTAAAACGAGAGTTCTGGAGAGCTTTGTAAGACTGTGGATTGCAGTGTGAAGGTATAAAATGACTTGTCTATTTTATATTTGCTGAGACAAAAAAAAAAAAAGCGTTAGGCTTCCCATCTAAATCCTCCAAACACAAAACTTTCTGGTTGCCATAAATTGGGTCAAAATATACAGCACAATTGTTAGGTAGAAAATCACATTACAAAATTTGATCAAGTGGCTCAACATGAGCAGTGGGCATAAGGAGCCAGAAAACCACACCCGGCTTGTAGATTTAAGAGCATTCCACTTTTCTGGGTAATCAGATATGACTTGTATGCTGTCCACCCTCTAGTTGAGGTGCCAGGACCCTTCTGTTCTTTATGTTTTAATGCCCCACTCCATCAATCCAGGGTTCTTAAAAATTGATTAGGAACATTAAATCCCTGTGAGGAAATCAGAAAGGAGGGGAAAATGCACAGACACAAAAGAATGCAATTTCCTGCTACTCTTTTCTCACCACTTCCCAGAAGATATTGGTGAGGGAGAAGCAGCAACACATTTTGCCTGTATCCAAGTGAGAGTGAGTGTTTTGAAGAACAAATAAAAGAAAATTGTAACTAGAAATGCTGGTTTGGGAGAGGGAAATGAAGCAAGCTTGAGAATGGCACAGTGCTGACTAGCTGAATCTGGTTTTCTGCCTGTTAGGTAACCCCCAGTTGTGTTTGAACTGGCAACAGTTTCACAAAGTCACTGTCAAGGAAAACCCAGAAAAAAAACCCAACCAAACAAATAGAAAAAAGTCTGAACACACCCTTCAGTCATACTGATTGTGATGGAGTGGACTTTAGGAACCACACAGTATGCCTTCAGGTTTGGGGGCAAAACAGATCCACATTAGTACTGTCGGTCACTTAAGCAAAAGCCTTTAGCAAAACTGAATGCCTGAGTCAGCCTATAAGATGTTCTGGCTTATAAACAGTCTATTAGTTTATTGTTTTTAATGCATCATTTTTGCTCCCGTTGTATAAAATTTCTTCAGCTGAAATAGTCAGAACCGGAAAACAAGTAATGTGAACCAAGGTTACTTTATATGGCCAAGTCTTTATAGCTGAGGCATGCTCTGGGATAGCTGAAGAAGGGCAGAGATTCCTCCTTCTTTGATTCTCACCAGGAGAAGAGGGAAAGGCTCATGTGGCTGCTTAGTTTTTGTGGAACATTTTCTACAGAATGACTCCAACTACGTTGCCTTGTCGTGTTTTAGTGTCTTATCCACTGGCTGCCACTGTTTCCTATTCTGCAGTCTAATGGAGCTTTATTAAAGTTGTTTTACTGATATCAAACTAAACTTTTAACTGTGGAATGTCGTCATCTTGTTCTCTCTTACTACATACCTTCTTCAGCCATGCTTGAGCATCTCAGTTTTCACATCCTCTGAAGAAACACTTCTGCCTCACCTCTGGTTAGGAATTATAGTGTTAGGACACCTGTTACCCAAAACTGCTGTGAACAAGACAATGTCAACATGAACATATTGCAGAGGGGCAGATATTGCAGATTTGCTCCTACAATTTAACTTTACAGGTGTTAAAGGATACTCTGCCTGAAGGTATGTCTATATAATAGTGCAGAAGTATCTGAGCTAGCTTTGAGCTTGCATATGTAGTTGTGGCAGCATGAAGCCCAGCGCAGGCTATCATTATCATGTACATTGACATGTGTGAAGATAACGCATTTGAACAGCAGCCTTCTGAAGCATGGTCTCCAGAACTGGTGACAGAAAAGGGTGGCTGAAAGGATTTTGTCTCTTCAGCTCTCCTGGGAAAGGGTTTGTCTCATCTAACATTAAAATGCCCAGCTCCCACCTGATGAGAGATCAAAGGAACTGTCTTCCGGAGGTGCTTAAGTGTCTGACTTAAGTGTCTACCTTTATAGGGATTAAAGTTAAGTGAGATGAATGCTGCTTTCCGTCCCTCTGGCTAGGTCTACATTGCAAACCCTTGCTGACTCAGCTGCATCATCCAGGGCTCAGCCTCGAGGTACGATTTGTGATCAGTGTAGCTCTGCCAGCGAAAGCCTTGCACATTGGGTGTAAATAAACTGCCAGAAATATCCTTTTGTCAGAACAGCTTTTATGCCTTGTGGGATAACAGAGAGCTGGGATAACAACTTACAGTGACATAAGCACAGAGGCTTCACTATAGTCATGCTCCATCTGGGAGTAGCTGGTTGATGAAACCCCCTGCTATAGCCACGCTGGCAAAGCTAATCAGGGGTGACCCCGGCTTTTCGCAGTGCCCCGAGCGATGCTCTGACCCGTCAGCAGATCCCAGCTTTTCAGCCTGAAGTCTAAGCAGCGGAATGCAATGTTGTCATGTTTGGGTCATTCCAGCGATATTTATTGGCCATTTAAATAGCTATGCAAGGAGTTAAATATTTTCTCATTTTGCGGTCTCTTATGGAAGCCAACCAATTGTGCTTTGTTTTTTGTGTGGCTCAGCTATTTCCACTATTTTGTTTTAAAAGGAATAACTGAGTTATCTTTAGAAATGTTGGTTGAGATTCCACACCTCTCTCAGATCCCATCGTGTGTGCAGACTTTTCATGTTTCGTAGACCCTGGAAGTGCAAAATTTGAAAAATAACTCCTCCAAAGTTTCAGTTCATAGCTTCACTCTCTTGCAACAGGATGCCTACGTGCCCATTTGAAACAGAGCTGGCAATGCAGTGAAATGTTTCCTTGGAGGCAGCATCATGTTTTGTTTGAACTGTTTACAAATAGCCTTTGCTTTTATTTATTTTTTTCTGAATACATTTCTGGTTCATTTGCTACAAAAAAACTACTTGTAATTATGCAATGGAATATTTTTCTTTTTTTTTCTTTTTTTTTTAATGTCCTGATGTTCAAGGAGTTTGCAATAAATATACTGAGACTGATCTGTAATTGCATGTAAGATTAGCCTCACAACTGTGTTTTGTAAAGTTAAGTGCCGTAAAAGAAGCTGTAGATGATGTGGAGAAGGAGGGAAAATAGAGTGAGTGGAGGAGAAGGCTTCTTTGGCAGCTGCAGCATTGAGTGGTGGGTAGCAGCTATAAAGCAAGACTGCTCACACCATTTTGTTTCACCTGAGTAGCAGCATGTATCATCAGACAGTGTATGATGGCATTTTGTTGAAAACATGCCTAAAGAGAAACTTTTACGGCTCCGCTGTTTACCTGTTCCTGTATTCATGCCTGCAATAAAAGAGATGAAAAATAAATCACAGAGTCTGAGCAATCTGTAGTCAAACCAGTCATTTAGGACACCAGGGGCAACATGCCAATTAAAGGAAACATTTGCTTGCTAGGAAAGTGGATCTACCATCATGTAAAAAATTACAACACAAAGAAAAAATTGAGAGATAATTTCTTCATAAAGCCCAAGGAGTTTCCTCCAGCTTAAAGTTACGGTCTGGTGTTGTAGGGTGCCAATCATCTGTGGGATAATTTGGTGGGGCACACTTTGCTGAATACCAGAGCCAGAAAAACACTGGCAGGATTAAGGTAGACAAACACAAAACTTGGCAGGTTTTTGGGCTTTCATCTAGGGCTCAAAAGGCAGCAAAAAGTATTACTATAGTGGAAGGGGTGGGAAGGAATTTTCCACACAGGGCTGAGAGACACCAGGTTGTTAAATTGCTCCATTGAGGAAAAAAATTTTAAAACATACCCACCAAAAAAACCAGAACAAACTAAACCTGCTCACTGTATTTTTTTTCAAACACAATTAAAACATTTCGCTCCGATTTTTGCCCTTGATTTTGTCTTTCTTTCAATGCCTAAAAGAAAAGTTGCTTCAGAATGAAACATTTCCTTCTCCTTCAAAGATCTCTAAATCAGGACATTTTGACACTAACTTTCCCAGTGCACTTAGGAAATTATGTCCCAGCAATGTTCACCCCATTTTCTGAGGTTGCCAAAACCCTGTACTCAGAAGGAATCTGATCCCAACCCAATTTCTCCATCTGGATCTTCTTCTATTTTTATTCTCTATGCAGGGAAATCAGAGGAGCAACAAATCAGCATTCTTCCAACTCTACTCAATTTATACCAAGAAAATTGATTATCCAGGCAGCAAACCAAGTTAATTAATTCTCCTTAATAAAGATCTTTGCTAAAGAACAGTGTTCTGAGGTGCAGTGTAATGAGAAGCTGTGCACTAAAAGGTCGGCAAATACTCTTGTGGAATTTGGCTGCAATGGGGAAGCATGGGGACTTCAGATGTAAATCTGAACAATCTTTTGGCCCATTATCAGATGACAGATCTATGAGACTGAGGGTGAAGTCATTGAGATTAATTCTATATCTCTGGGGACATGCTTTCTCAAGCAGCAAATAGACTTTGCATACAGGCACTGTTAAGTTGGGACAGGGGGACAATAAGGCAATGATTTCAGCCTGGCTGTGGTGCAAAATCCTGTGGCAGCAAGGGGGTAGCAATGCACCCATCAGGGTGCAGACACGTGGAGGGGACCCCAAGCCTCGTGAAAGACAATGGCCATGCCCTTGCTAAGCACAGTGAAGCCTTTGGAGCTGGTAGCTCTGGGATCCCCATGCCCAAATGCAACTTGACCTGAAGGGCAACCCTGCAGCAAACCCAGAGTCAGGTTTGGTTGTGACCAGATGTGCAGGAGGATACACCAGGGAATGAGGGAAATAAAAGATCAACTATTGCCCTTTCCCAGGCATCCCAGGACAGGTTCATGGGAGCATCCCAGCTCTGGTGTCAGATGAAGAGAGCAGGCTTGCCCTTTTTGTGAGAAGCTGGAAATAGAAGCAGTTTAGCTGTGGCATCAGATGTGTTTGAGGACCCTGACCACTACAACTACACCTTACGTGCTGCCAGTAGCACATATGGCCTGTGAGGTGTCTCCCCACAGTCTTTAGGGTCTATGATGGTCAGGAGAATAGGGGAAAACAACAGCAAAAATGAGAGCAGCAAACAACCCACACTGTCACCTGTTGGGCAGCCTGATGGCAAAGTACTGCCTGAAACAGTATTTGCCTTTTTACTTTATTTTAAAATTACAAATATAAAATTGCCTCATTACATAAGCAATGTGCAATTGATACTAATTATGTTTTTTTTTAATGAGTATTGCTACAGCGTGTGTATTTGCTATATAATGCCAGTGAGTGCTCAGCTGTGTCATCAGAGTGGCATAAAAGGCACATGGATCTTTAATGTTTCATGCAGTGATTATGCAGTTCTTCAAGCAGGGAGTAAGTTAACACTTCTGCATTGTTCTTCCTCTGCCTTTTATTAGCAAACTCTTCTGGAAACTCTTCCATGATGTGAAGAACTCAAATATCTTATTTTTTTAATTATTTGCCTTGCTGCTCTCAAAGACAGCAACAAAAACAAAACATTATTTCTGTGCTAATTTTCTCATGCTCTGCTCTGGCTCCTGGCCCCCTTCCAGCAATGCCGGGCTTGCCAAGGGCACAAGGTGGTTTGGCATGAAACAACAAAGATTGGGTGGGGTTTTTTTGGAGGGCAGAGTACTAATAGCACTCAGCACTTCTGTCCTTCTTGGGGTACATTTCTTGCTGTGGCTTACTCAACCTCTTCATTCTCCAAGGTGGGATGTGCACTGCCTTGCTGGGAGCTGAGACATTTGCAGCATCATTTGCAGACCACCCAGCGAGGGTTTGGGGCTGTTGAGGCTGAGAGCTATGGTGCTTGTGTATGGAAGAGGCAACTATAAGAGCTGAGGCTCTGAGGTTTTGGAGGCTGCCTTGTGCCCAGGTTGTGAGGCCGTGAGTAGATGCATGAGGCTCTGGGAAGAAAGGTCACTGTGAGCTGCCCTCCACCTGAGTGTGCAAAATTAGGCATTTAGTGGTAGAAGCATCACTGTGAGACTGATTACTCCTCCCTCCTGCAAAGACATTTCAAACTTGTGCCCTCCAAAGCTGACTAAACCCCACCCCTCCGTTCCTTTGCTCAAGGAAGAGAGCAAGGTCTGCAGCAGAGTTGCAGCAGTGCCTTTGGCAGTACACGTGCTTGCTCTGGATGAGAGCAGCAGTATCCTTGTCACACTGGCTCACAGCTCCTCTGTGGCAACACGAGGATGACAGCTCCTGAGAAGCACCTCCGCCAGGGCTGCCGGCCTATGAAGATGGGTGGGAAGTGCTGGAGCTCTGCAGCCCAAGAGCACTTCCATTTTTCTACTTCCAGCTCAACATGCCAAGGCTCAGTGTGGGTTCCTGACAACTTGCCCTGGTTATTGTGAGCCACCAGGAACAGAAGGTACCTCCACCAATGACCTGCCTCACAGCCCCATAGTGCCTTTCTATACCACCCTGCCAATCCTCCTCCTTCTTCTGCTTGGCACTCACTCACAGACTGGTGCATGGGTGCCTGCTTCCTTTACCCTTCTGAGCGCCCCTTCCACATGAGCACCCCTGGCTTTGTTGACTTTCCGGTTGAGAATCTTTTGCCTTTTTGAAGGCCCTTGCCAGCTCTCGATTTCCCTGACTCTCAGAAGCTGCTCCTCCCTCCACACTTTTCTACCTTTCTTGTGTGTCTCACTCATCTCTCACCTCCCCTTCTGCTGTCCTGGGTCCAGGGTCTAACAGGCACAACAGGTTTTCTTGCCAACCAGGAAACCTCTGTGAGATGATCTCTCATTAGAGACCGGCTTGCTAGTGAGGGTCTGCCATCATCCAGGGCTGCAGGAGCTCCCATCAAGTCCAGTGGGCACACTGCTCAGCCTCAGTGAGTCTCCTGCCTACTCCATGGCACCAGAGAAGGACACAGGAGCAGTGTTAAAGAGAGGATATTATCATTTGTGCTACCCTTGAAGTGAGTGATTTTGCTCTCATATTTTGGATGGTTGATCTCCATTTTATCAGCGAGGCCTTAGTGAACAGACTGACAAAAGTCACCTTCCTTCCACAGCTCCCTTCCTCTCTTTCTCCTTCCCTCTTTCTCCTTCTCCTTCCCTTCCTCCCACACTTCCTCCCTTCTTCTCTCCTTTCTTTCTTGCTTCAGACAGGATATTTTTGCAGCCTCCCTGTCTCCACCATAATCCTACATGGTAGTAATGACCACCCTTTTATCCCTTCCTACTACTGAGGTCTTTGGCTGTGCTGCTCCATATTGCTGTGCTAAACTTTGAAGCCCTGGAAAGAAATGGGGGATGTGGTAGAAGAGGGAGAGGTCTCCTTTCTTCACCCTCATTCTACCCTTGTGGGATTTCTAGCTCCCATCCTTCCCCAGCAAGATGATTTAGGTTCCCTCTCTGGAAAAACTGGATGCGTGCAGTGACTTGAACCCCTGCACAGCCAGTCCTGTGGCCCATACTCGGTGCCTTGAAACATCTTCCCACACATGAGTGGTCCCCAGCACAGCAGTGCCATGGCCTGCCCAGCCCAGCACACCCAGACACTGACCCTGCACCCCACCCAACAGATCCCATCACAGACCGTGGGGACTGAGCAGTAAGTTCAGCAGAGACGAACGTGCCATGGTGGGTCTCAGCAGCCTGCTCCTCAGAGGTGACACGTCTCCTAGCTCTGTGCCTTACCTACAAATTCAATGGCAAAAGGGCCAGGCTTCACTTTCTAGGGACATCCTTCTTCTGAACAAAATCTCTGTGCAGCACTGCGGTGTCCAAGGGCCACCTCTGCCAATCCCAAACCTCTGTTCCCACCAGGCTGTTCAGCCCTGCTGGCACAGCCCTGGCTGCACTGTGGTCTCTTGAACAAAGCTCCTGCAGGACAGCTCTGCTTGCTTGAAAACCCTTCCAACAGCATTGTATCCAACCCTCAGGGAGGAGCTTTAGGGCATGCAGGACTTGTTCCCTGCAGCTGTGAGTCAACTCAGGGCAGCTTCTATCTCCCTCAGTGGCCCTTGGGTGTCCCTGTTCTAGCACTGCTCTCTCCAGTGGGCACAGCCTGGAACAGCTCCAGGTCTCCTTTGTCACATCTAGTCCTAAAGTCCAGTTAGTGTTGTTTATGCTCATATTGTAACTGAAAGAAAAAAAAATTATGCTTCAGTAGGTCAGAGGATGTGAAGAGATAAATGTAATTGCAATAAATATAATTGCAGTAAATTTAATATATTGAAAGATGTTACCATTTAATTAAAAGTATACGAATTATGCATGTATCTCTTCCACAGCTTAACTGTGTGGGCTTGACAGTAACTGAGTACATTCAGCTCTAGCTGCCACATGAAGCCCACGGCTGCTTAATTTCTCCTTCACACACCTAACACTGCCAGCTGAACTTTTGCTAGGAGTAAACAGTGACATACATGGGGGTTATCTGGAGTCACCTTTACCTTTTCTACTCTTGTGCACTCGAGAAGAGACATAAATCTTACCCAATCAGTTTCCCCCTAAGAGGATGGAGACTGCCTTTTGGGCAGATTTTACAATATCAAGTTTAAAAATCACATTATTTAGGGATGCAGCAACGGATTGGTCCACCCATACCACAGGGCTATGCAGGCAGTAGCAGCCTGCAGTCTTGGGGCATAAAATGTGTGGCCCATGGGCTGGCTGGGAGCTCCAGCAGCCTGGCAGGAATGGGACAGGAGAGCAGGGCTTGGTGGTGGAAAAATCACAGCGCCTGCAGGTCCCCCAGAGTATTCTATGGCAGGCACTGCCACCTCCACCCTCAGGTGCTTAATGTCACCATCAGGTGCCTGGTGCTCAGCTTAGCTATACGCTCACTCAGTGCAAGCCATTTCATTAATATGGAAGAGTAATTTTTTATAAATGCTGTGCTGTCTTTCTGAGCACAGAAAATATTCCCCATCAGGGCAGACTCGCCCCTTGCAGCACTGCTGAGTCCATCCTGGCAGACTGTGCCCAGGGCTGTGCCAACAATCTTCTGCTAAAGGCTGCTGCCTTGTCATATCTTTGATTATCAAAGGAGGTGGAGTGAACTGTCATGAGGGAAAACAGATCCCATTAGTGTTTGTGGAAATTTCATACCTGCTATTATGAAATTAAAACAGGAAACAAAGTGATTGGGGGAGGAGGGAGACACCTCTCCCTAATCACTTAATAGAGGCCCATACATCTCCTTAGAGCTTGCAATAAATCACACCTCATTTTAACCAGATGTTTAAGTTAATGAAATCTGAATCCAAATGTTCATCTCTAGCTAATTTACTGTAGACTTGTTCCTCATTTCCATGCCTTATGGAAATGAGAGTAAAGATTTTTTTGTTGTTGTTGATTTTCATGCTCATACAAGCTCTGCCTTTTTTCTTCTAGGGAAATTTTGGCCTTGGTTCAGCAAGACACTCACATATGACCAACATCAGGGTGAGACTGGTCCCCGTGGCCTCCCTCCAAAATAGCCAGGAAAATTCAAACAGTTGCAGCAGAAGCACTCGCCTGTGCTGTGTGCTGTGCCAAGGCTTTAAACCACAAGATATTCTTACCAGGCACAGTTGATAAGCTAGGCTTGGCTGTTTTCCTGCATGCTTTTTGGCTGATGGCAGGAATAATACATAACGAAGGCACGAAGCTGCAGCCTGCTCCGAAAAAGATAGCAGAGTTATTTTCTTCTCTGTGCCTGACATGTCAGGGTTTGACAAATCCTCAGGGCTGAGCTTTGCCCGTTTGGCTTGCAGTGACTCAGGAAGTGCACAGAGCTCATCCGCTGTGCCAGGGTGGAGACAGGATGTGAGCAGAAGTCCTGGAGAAGAGGTTTGTTGAGCACCATGGGGAAAGACAGCTCAGCTAGAAGACAAAAGGAGTCCAGTGCTGTTGACAGGCCTAGGGATGGAGGGGTGGCTGGGGGAGTTAGGTGTCTTTGGGGACCAGGCTTCAGGAGAAGGAAAAGCCAAAAGCAGCTAAAGCCCAAAAAAGATTGTTTTCACTTTGACTGTTTGCTGGGATGTGCTATGGGATGTGTGCCCTGCTCTCTGCACTCTGAAGGCAGACAAAGCTGCAGAAAGGCAGAAACTGGAAGTTGTGATGGAGCTGCTGATTTTATTTGGTGGTGTCCCTCTCCTGGTTACATCTGTGTCTCATGTGCCGGTACCAGCCTGGGTCCACTGAGAGTTCTGGCTCTTCTACCTTTGAGGCTGCCTGCAGGTTGCATCTGGACCTGGATACATGGCAAAAGGCTTTTAGGGATAGTCTGGGATATCTTTTTTGAGCATTAAATAGACAATCAAGATCAAAGTTGGATCTTTCTCGGGTGAGGAAGAGTAGACACGGAGAGAAGTCTGAGTATGGGATGTATTTCGCAAACCGGGTCTGTGGGTTCTTCCCTTCCAGACGTGAGCCACATAAAAATGTATCTGTGGCTCCTGGCCTGCAGAGACTTGGGTGATCCAGCTGTTCTCATTCCTTCCTCCTTGGAGCAGGAGCTATAGCATAGCAGCTCTGTCTGCTTTCCAGCAAGGGAACAGTGGGAGTGGTTGAGTGGGGAGTGGTTGAGAGCTGTCTTGAGGAGACTTGAGCCACTAAAATTGAGCATTTCTGAGTGGCAATAGGAGTTAAAATGAAACCCTCAGCAACAGCCAAGCAAAACCCCACAGTCAGGGCAGCCCTTATGAATGGAGTTTCCTTGCCTTTGGGTTCTTGAGAGGCTGGGAGAGGGCTCACCACTGAAAACACTCTAAAACAAACAGAAACTGTTGGTAGCATGGGTAACTGCACAGGAACCTACCATCTCAGGGGGGCTGAGCTACCTCAGCTGAAAGGTTCCAGGGGCGTGGAGGCTGATGTAAATGCCTCTGCTGTGGGCACAAGATACATCAAGCTTGTTCAGGATCTGGGAGGAATAAAGCCTTGCTTCCACTCTGAAGAAACTCCACCACTCAAAACTGGCAGAGTTCTCACTTCTCCCTAGAAAAAACACCTGAGGGCTGGCAAATGTTGAATAATGAGGGAGACTCCACAGCCCCTCTGGACAACCTCTTCCAGTACATGGTCACCTGCACAGTAAAGAAGTTCTTCCTCATATTCAGGGGGAGCTTCCTGTGCATCAGTTTCTGCCCATTGCCTCTTGTGCTATTGCTTTGCACCACCAAGAAGAGCCTGGATCAACCCTCTTGTCACCCTGCCTTCAGATACTCACAGACATTAGTGAGGTTCCCTGGTTCCCTGTCAGTTGTCTTTTCTCCAGGCTAAACAACAAGATCCAGAGCAGAGTTAGTGAGAAGGCAGTAAGGCCTTGCTATAGCTTGAGCAGTTTCCTTACTCTGTGAAGGCTGAAGTGATGGTGGTGATGGGATTTTTGATGTTAAAATTCCATTTTAATTGAAAAGTGGTGTTTGAAAAAACATGGTTTTTAATGACACCAATGCCTCTCTGCTTTAGCACTGGTTTATATGCCAGCCAGGCCATAGGTTAGTGGAGAAAGAATGTCAGCTTGATGCTCATTACTGTAGTGCTACAGCTCATTTCTTACCACCTTCTATAACAAAGAAGTACAAAAAAAAAAAAAACCCTTAATCTGCTTTTTTTAAGCTGTCAAAAAAGCCATTCTTCGTGTTTTGTTTGGCTTTGTTTTTTTTTTTTTTTT
>VWZV01016212.1:636700-710853 GCA_013397155.1 Irena cyanogastra
GTTTTTTGGTTTTGTTGTTTTTTTTTTTTTTTTTGTGAAAGCCCAGAAGTATTTATTGCCTCTAAAACATGTACTCAGAGAAATGTGCTGGTGGAATGGCTGTCCCACTGTGATCTGTGACAGTTTCAGGCATCCTGGAGGAGAGGTGAAATAGGCCCAGGGCATCTCACAGGCTGTCCTGGCCAGCAAAGAGAGAAACCGAGGCTGCTGATACATGCTGGATGACAACTGCCTGCCTCTGTATGGTTTAACTCAAGCAAGTTCAGGAATATGGGCCATGGAAAGCTTAAAGCCACCAGCACAAGCCTGAAGGACAGAGCTACAGCTGGTCAGTAGACACAGTCCCCAGGAATGGGGGAACAAGAAGAATGGGCATCTTGAACACCCAGACAGGACAGGTCTTTTCACCAGGCAAGGATTTTTTCATCTTGCCTTCCCAATGCACTTGGAAAGGACTATAATAAAATAAAAATGGGATCATGAAAGATAGGTGGAAGAAAAGAGATTAATTTAGGGGAAATAATCTCTTTTTAGGGCATTCAGATGATTCTGAGTACCAACTGGCTGAACCCAAATTATTTAGTACTGTTTTTTCTCAGCATCATCTGATCAGGTCATGTGCAGCATTTCATTTGGCACTGGTAAAAAAAAAAAATACAGATTCTAACAAGCTCATATTTTGTTCTGAAAATCAGCACCACAAACAGCTCTCGGTTTCTAGTTCTGTTCCTTCTGAGTCCATTATAACCATGATAAATGGTGCACAGCCATTTGTGTGAACCTTGACAGGGGAGGGGGTGACTCACAGCAATTTTATGCCACAATGCCATATCACAGCAACAGAATCGGATGAGTAATCTCAAATCTTGCCTTCAGGCAGCTTACTGGTTTATCTCACAGATCTCACTGCAACAAAATGTCAATGTTTTAATACCTTTGACATTTCTTTAGATTCAAGAGACAATAATGAATCTTTCTTGGCTACTTATTAAGAGGGGATTATATCAGCAAAAGCAGCTAATTCTTCTTATCCAAAGAGACAATATTGGAAATAATCGCTTTTTTTTTTCACTAAATGTAAGAGTAACCAGCATTAAATAAGAGCCTTTTAATTAACTAAAGTCATCAAACAGCCCTCAAATAGATTTAGTTTCAAGCAGTGACTAAGTAGATTGAATGCCTAGGACCCATCCAAGCACCTCAGGTGGATCCTGCCTCTTCTGTTCCTGCAGACATGGTCGCTCAAGGAAGGGCTGGCTGTAAAGCATGAGGCAGAACATGGCAGTGCTCAAGGCTTGGTCAGCAAGCCTTACCACAGCTGATGCCTGCTGCCATAAGCTGGCACTGCTCTGTTCAGCTTGTGGCCTGCACAGACACCTTCTAAGGAACAGGGACAAATGGACCCTGGTGGAAATTAGCATAGTTCATCAAGTTTCTGAAGGGTGAAGGTAGAGGACTAAGCTGCCAAGGAAAGCAAGATGATGCCTGTGATTTAGACCTGCTTGGAAAAGCTGATATGAAGTTTATATTACAAATAGCTATGGTGATGCAGATGCTCCTTACCTGTAAAAAGGTAAATGCTGCTCTGAACCCATACAGATCTATAGGACAAAATACACATATCTAATATTTTTACTGAAGGGTGATCTTCATTTTTGAAGAGCCCTGTCAGGCAGCAATCTCATATGGTAGTTGACATTCAGCATATGTTCTCTGGCTCAGACATGGCACCTACACCAGGGCTGTACAGATGGGTGCTTGCATGGGGATGTCCCACCTTACCAAGCAGATGCTTGGTTACGCAGCTGCTTCAGCATTTTCAATTCAGGTAAGGAGGTGTTTGATCACTTTCAACACTGTGAGAGGGTAAGATGCACCTTGAAATTGCACTGCTCAAGACTTCATGAAGAACACTGGCATTTTCAAATTTATTTTCAGGTTTTGCAGTCCAACAAAAGGCTTTTTGCAGAAGCTGGCCAGCCAAGTTCCAGGGACAAAACAATGGAGCTGGGTTAGCACACGGCTGTGCTATAAACCAGAGGTACCACTGAGCTGATGTATATGATATATTGTGACATGTGCTCCTTCTGGATCTTCCAGTTCAGTCAGTATCAGTTTGAAATGAAGAAGGATTCACAGCAAAGGCATTTTCTAAAAATCTGAGGAGGGCAAAGCAATAGGAGCACGACAAGCAAACCTCTGCAACCTCTTTGGGTCTAGTAGGATCAACAGGATACATCCTCAGAGTCACCGCAGCTGTGCCACTGAACAGCTTCTCAGCTTGCAAGAAATGCTGCTTCACAGTGGCAAAGCTCTGTCAGATGGTGATATTTTCCCTGCCCAGGATTAGTTCTTAGCTAGCTGGCTTAGCACTGCGTGGGAGGCTCAGTGAGGTTTCACGCATGTCCCATATGCTGCTCGTCCTCTGTAACCACTCAGGTCTGCAGATCTGCCTGAAAACGAAGTGAACAGCAACCCTTGTCCTGCTAAGGGCTGCCTGTTTCCATTCAGATGCCATGTTTCTGCATGAAGCATCCCTGCTGTGGCAGCTTTGAGAAAGTTTCTCTGGTCCTATTAATTTTTCTTCTATTCTTCTTCATTGTGAGCTAAATAGACAACAGCTATCTTAGAGGGAAGAGGGGACTCTCACAGCAGACAGGACTTAGAGCTCTTAAATTAGGAAAGGAGAGAGGTGCATTGGTAGCACTCTGTAGCTCCTGACATCTTCCCTTTCTGTTACTCACAAGCTTAGCTGGATACAAGTGCATGGTACTATTTTGTCTGCTTTGCCTTCTGGAAAGTAGATAGGCTTCTTTTAATGTGGTTCACTTCCAAATGCACAAAAAAACCTCAAAATAAACAACAAAAAAGAAGGTGTGTTTTCTGCATGAGCTGACATTGTTTTCTACAGCATCTTCTGAGATTTCAGAAAATATGTGAGAAGAAAAATTTTCCTTTTAAGTTGTCTCACTATTGCTTATGGTCAGAAAATGAAACACTTGGGGAGTAAAAATATAGGCTTTTTACCTTTTTTGTTGAAATACGAGTGCAACAGTTCACTGCGAGCTAAAATATGAGCATGAATGAATCTTCTCTAAAAGATAATTTTAATGACAATGTGATTCCCTGCAAGGAAAAAATGGTTTTGCTGTTCTTTTGTAAGGGATTCAATTAAAAAAATAAATTACACTTTGTATCACTTTCCCTTTAAGGTGATTGAATAGGAGGATGTTTTTAATTATGACAAAAATCTCCATGTTAGTAGTCTTGATTAAAGGGGCTTTTAAATAGCTTATCTGCCTGGCTACATTCCATCCTAAAGCTCTGCAGAGGAAGATGTCTTTCATGTTGAATTTAAATGCTTATTGTCCCTTTGAACTCTGCCAGTCCACTCATTTGAAATATTATTCTACCCTTCCAGCCTGTGGAGTCGGCTCACCAAGAGATCTTGGTAATGTCACTCTCTGGGGAGCTGCACTGGTTAAATTGAACCTTGAGGAAGCAGCTGGGGCTGGTATTTCAAAGCTTGCTGTGACCTGCTGCCTCATTTCAGGGCCAGCCCTATAGCAGGGACCTGCGACATCTTTGTGGATCCATCACTTGGAAAAATGAAGCCTAGCTCTCACCTGTGGGCCTCCTTATGACAGTAACCACTATAGCTAATGAACAGAGGTCTCAGTTAAAGACTGCTTTACCCCTGTGGTACCTACTGAGGAGGAATCTGTGGGAGGGGAAAGGGAGGCAAGATGGGCAGGTCCCTGAAAAACCATGCTTAGATGGGAACGTGAATAATATCTGGAGAGGAGATTTTCTGTAAAGCCTCCCACTCTTTTTCCCACTGGTAACTACTGTAAATGTTGTCTTCACTTTCTGCTTTATTTTGCCACACGCTGAAAGCAGAGCAGTGTGCAGTGCAGCTGGAGTCACTGTACACGGCTGCATCCAGAAACACTTTCCTTTTACTCACCTGCAACACAGTTCAGGCATCTGACAAGGTCAGGTTAGGTCAGCACCTCCCCTGAAGGATACACAGCTGTGCAAATAGGGACTGCAGGTGCTTGTGTGTGTTAGGGAAAGCCAGGGAAAAGCAAGGCCAGGGAAAGCAATGCCTCTGGTCATGGGTAAGGAATGACACAGTCGCCTGTGGCCAATCACTCCACTACAGCCTGGTCATGGAGGTTTGAGGAACTAATCTGTGAAAAGGGACTGATGTAAGCAGATGGGAACCACTGTTTCAGAGCACACAAAGCCAAAGGTTTGGTCCCCTGCACAGCCCCTGAATGGCCATCCTATTTGCTCCTCCTGGTAAGTGGAGAAGTGAAAGCACTTGATGAATGGATCGAAATACTCATGCTCTTGTCTGTGCAAGCATCATACCTAGCAAAGGTTTCACTGCAGGTTTCTTATGCTGGAAGGGCATGCATTTTGCTGTTTCTGCTGGCCGAGCACACCCGATGAGCTGGAGCTGGCAGGTGTGTGCTGCTGCCTGTTGTGCACACAGAGGAAGTTCTCCTGTCTGCAAATGTTCAGTGGAAGTGGGTGGGTTTCCAGAGGAAGAGCAGCCAGGACAGAAGAGGAAAATTTGGGGTAAGAGAAGGTGCTGAGCATTTACATCTGTCCAGGCTCTCTGCCAGCCCCTTCTTGGGTCAGGTACCTGTCAAAACCTCTATCTGTTCCCAGTATAGATAGAAGGAAAACAGCACAAGGAAATGAGACTCCTGATGATAGAGGACAACCACTGAAGAACAGGTAAAGTGATGTGAGCATCAATAGTTTAAACAAGGATCAAGGAAGCACAAGAAATGTTTATTTTTGGAGTTCTGCCTACATGCTTGTTAAGCTAGTGCTTGTTGACACAGCTTGCATTTTCTGTGTGAGCATCCCTCAGTCTCATGGCAAGCTGTCTTGCAAGCTAAATGTTTTACATGCAATACCTGTAACAGCATTCCTGTGTGGAATGGGGCAGGACGACTCTCTCTATTAAAGCTACAGTGCTGCAGAAGAGCTGAAGAGCTCCATTTTGTCCCCAAAGATGAAATGTTTCCTTATGAGAAACACAAAATGCTGCTGGGTCTCTTCTTTAATCAGAAAAGTAAAGTAAAATAATCCTCTACTAGGAAGTTTGACTTTGCTTAGCTGTAGTTCTGAAGGTCAATTTTATAAGCACAAGGATGCAACTGGAAGGATGCGTGCAAGTCTTTAAAAGTGAGTGGTTAAATATGCTTTTGACAGTTGTCCCCAAAGCAGAGCTCAAATAGAAAAGAGAAGATAAAAATAAACATTGCTCAACCCTTTCATTCATTATAGGCTGTCAAATGGGACAGGTGCTGTGGAAAAACCCATGTGTGACTGTGTCATTAGAAGTTGAGTCATCATGCGAGGGCAGGGAGAGGGGTGGAGGGACTGGGGTGACTGTGGCAACCTTAACTTAACATGGACTGATCTTTAGAGAACAGCTGGTCAGAAACAGGAGTTTCTTGTGTTTGGAGAACTTTCTTCAAACTGAGTCCCAAAAGTAAAACTTTCCCATGGATAAACACTAAGCAAAGTATCCAAATTCCCTTTTCTGATGCTGGTAAACTCTTTTTGGCATTCAAAATAAATATGAATACAATAAGCAACAGTATGATGTCATGAATTTGAACAAAATGGTAGAAACAAAGAAGAATTCTGATTCCCAAAAAGGATTAGAAAACCAAAGCCTTGTTCTTGACTTTTACTTTGAAAATACTATCAATATTAATACTTCACTACAAATGAGAGTTCTGATGAGTTTGAGGTTTTTTTCTTTGTGTTGTTTTAGTAAATGTGAATGCTTCTTAATATACTTGAACTAAATGCTGAGACATTTCGTGGGAAGAAGGGTTGTTTACTATGGATGGAAAAAGCTGTGCTGTTTTACAGCACCTAGTGCCACACGCCATTAACTCTATCCTTGAGGGATGCCCGGAGCTGGGACTATAGCAGCATCCAGTCCTGCCTGACAGTTAGCATTTTGCCTGGAGCCTGCACAATTAAATCACATCACTTCTTCAGCCAATTGCACACTATATCCACCTGCAATGTCTTCCTTCAGCGTGTGGCCAGGGCACAAAAGGCCTAAGGGAGTGGAAAAACTAATTTCTCATGGTCCAAAAGAATGCTCAGAGGGCAGATTTAAACTGTCTATATCACACAGTAAATACTGTTTAACTGTTCTTTCTGTGTCTGGGTTCAGGGCTTGTGCTCATCAACTCTTATGGAGAAAAGTATTGTTGTCCCAGTGTGGCCTGAGCTTGGTAAAGCTGTTGGTTGTCAACTCAGCAACACTGTGACTGCCTGTGAAGAGCACCAAGAAAGCCTCTGTTTAGTGCTCTTTTGCTCTTCACTGCTACATTTTTGGGTGGTTGACATATGTGAATATTTCACAATGGCAGGGAGAGGGCTCTATGTACATGTGGGAGAACCGGCTGCCAGAACAGAGGAGCTTGTGTTTCTCTTCAAGTACCAGATTGATGTCTGGATTTTTTCCCCGTTTTCTTTTTCTCCAATTGATGAGCAATGTTTTCAGTAAATGCTTAGAGACTGTTTTCCTGTCTCAAATTGGCATAGCAACAGCATCAGAACAAAACTCATAAGCATCAGCTTAATGGCATACTGAAATGGCTTCAGAATTCATAACATGCTCTCATTTTTTTGAAGCATAAGAGAAGGGGCTACTGCACAGCATGGGCTGTTGGAAACCTTTCCTCCAGGCATGTACTGAATGCCAAATGAAGATAAGCCAGTTAAATACTTATTTTTAATTAGTTGTATCCTTGTAAACATCTGTATGAAAACCACTGAATTAACCCTAGGATATATTACATGCCTGCACAGTAGAGACAAGAAAACAAGTTCAATATTCTTTATGGCTTGGGTCACATGAAGATCTTAACTAGAAAATCCTAATCATTTATCAATGCTATAATTTTTTCAGATAATAGAAAAAAGAGGTGCAAGAGTGGCTAGAGATCCCCAACTTTGTCTCAAGCAACCATCAAATACAATGCTTTAATCCCCACACTAAATGGTATAAGTGTTTCTTAATCTTGTTCTATGCAAAATGACAAACAGAGCAAAATGTTTTGCTCTGTTCAATAACATTGTTTCATTAGCACTCCCGTATACTAGAATGTCTGAATAAATAAGCCATGCTGAACTCTCAGTTCACTGATTTTGTGAGGAATAAACCTGACTTTGCTAATTTAAATATTAGTAGCAACTTACATAAATGACAGTATTAAAAATGTCTCTCTTTTTAACAGAGTTTACTAGCAATTCAAAACAATATATCCAGACTCTCCAAAGTTGTTTGCTGTTATACTACTAGCAGATGTATGGGATCTTTTCTACATCAGAATAACTTGTTCTATGTTTAGCTTGTCCCAGCATCCATGGTTCAAAGAGTCCTATACACCTTGTGGATGTTACCAAAGCCTGCAGTGAGGATTTTGAGAGGTATAACTCTTCTCCACTAGTGTGGACTTCGTTGGTACCCAAAGCCTTTGGTGTAACTATTTTCCCCTAGCTTTATGTGAACAAAAGAACAGGTTTTTTATTTTGAGTCAGTGAAGCCAGTTGTGCACCAGACTGGCTTCGCCATCTACGGACATGCCTGGTAGATAGTGAGATGCAAGAAGGGAAGCTTGAGACAAAAGCTGGAGTTCGGGCTGGAATTTCCCTTCCTCGCTGTGTAACTCACCCTACCGCTTCAGAAACCTCTTCCTTGCTACTGCTTAAGGACTGAGAAGTCTGCCTTGCAGTCCCACTAGTTTTCCAGTCATTTGCCCGTGCGCCTCGTTCCGAAGGATCAGCAGGGATGATCCCGGCTGCCTCAAGCTCCCCGGACTGACTCTAAGGGGCTCCCCGGGCAGCGTCCCCTCCCTCCCCCTCCTGCTGGCAGAGAGGGAAAAGCCCCTTTTCCCGTCTTGCTGCCGTGACGGACGCATGTTCTTCGGGGGCCTCGCCGTCCCTCGGTGCCTTGGTGCCGCTCGGCGGCGGGCGGGTGCCATTGCCAGCCCCGGCTCTCCCCGGGCCCGGCCGGCGGCGGAGCTCGGGGGGCGCGGCTCGGGGGAGATGCTCCGGCACCGGGGCAGGCGGCCGGCCCGGGAGCGCCTGGCTCCATCTCCGCCGGCCGCGTCTTCCCCCCGCCTGTCTTCTCCTGGGGACACTCACTTCTGTCTCCTCGATTTCTTCTCTCTCGTCTGCCCCTCCTTCCCCCTTTCCTCCAAAACGCCCCAAAGCTGCGCTTGCGGCTGTAACGCAACGCGTTATTGCATTGGTGGGGGAGAGAGAGAAAGCACCTGTCCTGCAGCCCAAGACCAAAACTTGGTGTAGAGAGCGCTGGGGGTATTTGGGCAGGGGGCCAGGAGCAGCAGGAGGAGACCGGGATGCTCCATCCCTAAGCCAGACTTGGAGCATGCTCCCGGAGCCTGGGGGCTGCTCTTCACCTCCAAGGACTCCAAAAGAGAAAACTGCCCTAATCCCGGAATTTATTCACGGGTTGCTTGAAACAAAGCACACCCTCTAGGAGCCTGTACCCAGGAGGGTCAAGGCCTATGTCCCTCAGATCTCCTGGCTGAAGATGCCTCGGTCAGGACACATAGAAAGCACCTTGACTGTAGAGGAGTGAGCCAAAAGGAGCTCTTCTGCTGCTTTCTCCCACCCACTAATATTCACCTAGAAGATAAAGGTATTATTATTATTATTATTTATTATTGTTATTTTGACTCAGAGAGATCTGTGTTTGGACTGGGGAAAGGCTGTTTTAAATGGTTCTTTTCCAACAGGCAAACTTACAGGACTTTTATTGTAACGCTTCAGATAAAGTCTCGTGAGGGAACAGTTTCTCTTTCCCCCCCCCCCCCCCCCCCCATTTCTGAATTCTTAAATAATTAGGATAAAATGACATTGTCACATGTGGAATTAATGGAATTAATGCTGCTTAAACTCTTTAAAACCTTCCTACCTAAATGAACTCATTGTTAATACAAGATGAATTTTTCTGCTCTCCAGGCCAACTTTTGCACAGTAAGTAAGAGATATTTATGCACAGGGAGGCCTCAGTGTAATGCCCTCTATTGCAAATTCTAATAAAAGGCTGCTCTGTTTTGGCTCCTTTTTAGAATAATGCTATAAATAACCTCTTTGTAATGAGGACTTTTTAAAAAAATGTGAAACATTTTGCTCCAAAACCTCTTGGTGCAGATTGTGCCACCATCTGGCAGACCTGGCTTTCAGAGTAGATATACCTCCCAGAATTGCATTCCAGCTGGGGTAGCAAAGAGTGCCAGAAGGTTAAAAAATGCAGTCTTGGGTGAAAAGTCAAAAACTACCTGATGTAAACCAACACACACACACATAAACACACAAACAAACAAACAAAGCTACAGTTTTAATATACCTTGGGAAGGGTCCATAGTGCTCACTGAAGCAAAACCATGCTGATTTAGTTCTGGACTTAGTCTTTAGGTTGGTGTATGTTATGCTTGTGGAAAAGAGCTTGGAGTCATTGTTTTTTCCTACATTAGATTAATTTTACAGAAAGAATGCTGTTGTGGGCAGTAACGGCTGCAAAGGCACAATCACTCTTGAAGCAAGACCGGATACTTAACTCAGTGACAGCAGAAAATGAAAAATTCACCAGTGCTGAGCAAAAGATGATCTCAGGATCTAATGCAGTTTTTATTTGGATGATAGCATATTTAGAGTTTATATTTTCTTGCCTTTCTCCAGAAGATCTGAAGCAATACCATGCCTCAAAAAAGCTCATTCATGTCTTTTGTGAGCTGCTTTCAGAAATAGCACACGCTTTTCCTTTGCAATGCTTTGGTTTTTCTAAGGCAGTCACTTAATTTTCACTTTTCTCATAGGAGATGTACTTCATCTATTGGCATTTGACATATTTCCAATGATCATTCTGTTTTATACACTGTGAAAAAGCTCTGCTTGCAAGAAATTCCTACCATTTTTTCTCCCATGTCTTAGTCTGAGTAATTAACACCACAACTATGCTTCTGTAGAGTCCCACGTGGTTAAATACAGCACGGGATAAATGACTACTAATGAAAACTTATGATTCAACAATTTCTCAATTTATTGTTGTTTAATAAAGGAAAGCCCAAGATAAATTACTTGTAAAGTAGATACATTCCCCACATTGAAGAAGAGTGCTGTAAGAGTTTGAGAAAACTGCAAATGAATAACTCTGGTTCATGTTACTACAAACTTACTGTGAGAAAACTGCTGTCTCATGAGTTACTGTCTCAGTCAGAACTGATGGATACATGCTGATTTTTCAATACATGTTGATTGGATGGAAATGACCAGGAGAAATACGATTTTTTTTTTCTGAATGTCTGTTATATAAACTATGACTTATACCTGAAACTTTAATTTCTAGTCCAAAGGCCTCAAAAAGCATGAGCCTCCAGGGGAAAGGTATACTCTGAATCTCAAAAACAGTCAAGAAAGAAGGCGTAGTGGGCCTCAAGGATAGGCTGGGGATAAATCTGGTCTCCAGTCCCAGGAAGACACCCACAGACAGAGTGCTAGCACCACAGAATTGTCCGAGCTAGAGCAATTAATCTTCCAAAGAATTTGATTTCTAGATTCCCCTGAGGCAGGAGGCAATACGCAAGAAGTAGTGGAAATGCTCACATCCCTAATTCAGCAAAAGCAAGAGGACTCCTGCTGCCAGAGGACAGCAATGCCTTCCAGCCTGTGGTTCTCACATTGCTTGCTTGTGTCTCCTTGAGAAATGTGCTACAAGCACGTGCAAGCTGAGAAATATGGCATTCAGAGAGTTCAGGCATTTGAGGGTTAAGGCTGCTCATGCAATTGCAGTTTGGGCTCTTTTTGCTAATGCATTTTTTGATGACAACCTCAATTACTTAATCAGATAAGGATCTTTCCCGCAGTACTGCTGGCAGTGCTGTTAGTTGCAGTGTAGACCTTTCTGTCTGGTGAAAACTGAAGGTATTCATTAGAGCTCCACCTGTCTCAATGTAATGTTGCTTCCCATGAGCAACCCATTTTTGACATAGGGACAGCCTTCAGACAACCACGAGAGGTTCTACTAAGCAACAAAAAATTCAGGAGCATTTTAGTTTTAATTTTTAAGGATTTACTAAGAGGAAGGTCAGTCTCTTAGTTGTATCTTCACTTTAGAAAATCAGTGCAGCTCCACTGTAATCACAGACAGTTCTCTCAGCTGCCAGATTTAAAATGATAGGTGTCGTGTAGGCACAAACAATACATGACAAATATCCTAAATGTTTATGATAACTGTGAAGCATTGCCCATATCACAGTGTGCTGAAGTCTGTTCCCAGGGAGGAAAAACCAGCATGCAGCTGACAGCTGCTCCCTTGCTGAGCAAATGCTTCTTCACAGGCACCACAACCCTCGGCTAGCTATTTCAAAAAGGGAGATGGGGGGCCTTCATCAGAGTTAATTATTGCCAGAAAGAATAAGCTGCAGCCTTACTTTCCTGTTAGCCTGATTTATAAGGGCTTTTCTATTGCCATTTGTTTGCTTGTTTTCCACTAGCCTGCTAAAGTTTGCCAAGCTCAGTGAGGCAGGAAGAAGGGACTCAATATTTTGCAGTTGAGCTTGCTCTTGCTTTCCTATAGCTTTTTCCATATGCTACTTTGGAACACGTTGAATTTGCATGCAACTGGTATTATTTTTGCAACTTATTTTTTTCCTCCGTGTGGCTATTCCTCTATTTGCAGTGAGAAATAGCATGCTACTCCACCAGACTAAACCATGGAGATGTGAATTAACATTTTCCACTTAATGCAGCTGAGCACACTCCGGTATGACAAACAACCACTCAGCCCAAGGGAATTAACTTATCCCTAATGCAGCCTAGGTCTTGGATAGTCTCAGTGCCCCACCAAAAAGTAACTCAGTACAGTCATTGATACTAAAAAAAGAAAATATTTAAATGGAGGGTTATTTTAATTTCCAGAATATTACAGACTGCTGTGTGTTCTTTCTCTCTCCCTCTCTCTCCCTCCCTCTCCCTCCCTCTCCCTCCCTCCCCCCGATGTTTTCCCGAATTTTATTCCAGACTCTCGGAGGAGGAAGTGTGACCATGCATAACAATATAAAAATGAAATTATAGTTACAACCAAAAGACAGCAATCCAAACCCAAGTAAAAAAGCCGCTTTTAAAAACGCAAGGGATGAAAGGCCATGGTTCCTCCATCAACACGTGGATACCAGAGCACAGCAAGAATGCTTAATGACTAGTTGCAAGTCCAGCATCAGGTACCAGAGCCCAAGACAACTCTGGGGACAACCTGGGATTTCCCTCAGTCCTGTCAGGTTTGTAGTATACTGGTATTTCTGCAGTTACCTTGTATAAAATACAAAGCAAGAACATGCAATCAGATAGCAAACACTCACTGCCATGGGATTTTACCTGAAAAGAATGTTAAGTCGCGCTGTGTCTCCAGTCCCATCCCAGAAGTCATTAAAAATAATAGTAATAATAATAATAATAAAATAAATTTTAAAAAATTAGGAAAACAGCTAAGTGTGCCCGGCAGTTACTAAGCAGGATTTAGCACGTCCTCTCGAAGCACATGCCAAGAGGCTTTAGTGAATCGAGGCCACGGGGGCAGCCAGGGAGGGCTGGGTACTGCCCCTCGACGGCTGTGCCCGGGCGGTGGGAGACGTCTCCGCGGCGGGGCTTCTGCTAGGTGGGGCGGGATGCGGGAAATCAGTGATCCAGGGAAGGCCACCGCGCAACCCTTCGGCAGCGGTCCCTGCGGGAGGGCTCGGANGGCGGGCGGGAGGCTGTGGCAGCGCTGTTCAGCACGAAGGCCAGCGCCCGCCGCCATCTTCCGCCGGCCGGGCGGCCTCAGGCAGCGCTGCCGCTCGGGGCCGGGGCCGCAGCGGGNTTAGGAAAACAGCTAAGTGTGCCCGGCAGTTACTAAGCAGGATTTAGCACGTCCTCTCGAAGCACATGCCAAGAGGCTTTAGTGAATCGAGGCCACGGGGGCAGCCAGGGAGGGCTGGGTACTGCCCCTCGACGGCTGTGCCCGGGCGGTGGGAGACGTCTCCGCGGCGGGGCTTCTGCTAGGTGGGGCGGGATGCGGGAAATCAGTGATCCAGGGAAGGCCACCGCGCAACCCTTCGGCAGCGGTCCCTGCGGGAGGGCTCGGAGCTGCCAGGGCTGTGCCTGTGACCGCCCGCGCATCCCTCTCCCGGCGCATCGCTCTCCCGGCACATCCCGCTCCCGCGCACGCCGCTCCCCCGCGCATCCCCCCGCACAGGCCGCCCCGACACCTTTTCCCCCCAAGACCCTCCCACGCCGTCTCTGCGCCCACCGCCGCGGTCCCTCCGGCACCGCCCGTCCCCGGGGCTGGATCCCCCCGGCCGCCGCCCCCGCTCCCCCGCNCGGGCGCCCTGCCCCGCTCTCCGCAGAGCCGCCGCCTCGCTCCACGGGCATCTCCGGACACGGCATCCCCCCGGGCGGGAGCTCGGGCCGGGGGCCGTCGCCTTCCCGCAGAGCAGGGCCAGCCGGCGGCCCCTCGCCTTCGCCTCTTGCAAAGCTTTCCGGGCTGGTACCGTAAAAAGGAGCGCTGAGGCGTGTGGACTTCGAAAGGGCGTGTGATGCCCTAAAGTGTCAAGAAGCAGCGTGGTCCTGGGCTTTGGGGTAGTTGTTTTTGTTTTTTTTTTTAATTTACAAATGGCGGAATGTTAAAACATCTTTGGCTAGGCTGCATCGAAAACCATTTGTTCAATGGATTTGAAAATAAGTAAGAAGTGAGAAAATTGCATGTCCTGTGACCTGTGTTTCAGTAATGTGCTGCTACACGCTGCTGTGAAATTCTGCAAACTTATTTATGCAGGATAATTTACCTGCCCTTGATACAGTTCGTGTAACTGTTATTTGCAACTTACAGCATACTTTCTGTATTACCATTGTCAGAAATCTAGGGAAGTGAATCAGGGCTCCTGAATGCCCAATGTTCTGTAGGTCAAAAGTTTGTGTGCTACAGCTGGTGCTGTAACTAACTGCAGTGTTCATTTCCTACTCAATGAAGCATTTTCCCTACTCAATGAAGCATTTTCAGAGGACTTTCTAGTTCCACAGCACTTCTGGCTAAGTAAAAGAACATCCTATTAAAATATCTGTGCTTATGCAACAGACAACAGCTCTCACAAGCCAAGACTGCATAGGTCAGCTAGAAAACTTCCTCACTTTTTCTTTGGTACTATAGTCCAGCAGATGGGACTCCTTGGAATCGTAACTCTCACTGGCTGGCTCTTCTGGGTGTGCCTTCACAAGTGATTGCAGGCTATAACTGCAGGCAATCCCCTGTCCTGATACTCTCTTACCTTTTACTGCGATGTGTGTTTTATTTTACTGCATAGAGGAGGATGTATTATAAGGCCTTTTCAGTATCAATTCCTACAGCTCTGCATCTGGTGCTCTGCCTGCATTTATACCTGATGCTGTCATTTATGGCTAAGGAGTCAGTTCCCTTACGGATTTCCTTAGAGGATTATGAGTGCACAAGGAGAGAGCTGAGCAGACATCCCTAATTGTTTGTTGACTGCAATAGTCCATGGTCCTGCTGCCTTACATTTAACTTTTGCCTTCCAGCATTCTTCTTCCTCCTTGATGAATGTAGGAAACCTTAGAAAAGTTTTGTTTTCAGTTTTTCATCTTACTTTGTTACCTGGATCCGGGACTATCTGAGCAGTGGATTTTGTGTGTGACAAAGTAGTCATTCTTCTGAACAGTTCAGTTATCAGCAAAGTAAATGCTACTGGAACACCTCTGTATTATTATTGAGTTTTAGTCCTTATATTTTATTTAGTAATGGTTTACTCTGATTATACAGGTTACCCTTTTCCTACTGCTCCTCCTGTGGACCCATTTGCAAAAATCAGAGTGGATGACTGTGGCAAAACCAAGGGATGCTTCAGGTCAGTCTGAGATAAGACTGTAAATACCTTTATGTTAACAGATGCTGACTGATGATATTGGAGACTTTGGTTAGTGTTTCACAGTCATTTTAATAAATGTTTGTTATTTAAGAACATACTTTGTAGTATAAGCTATATTATTTGAGGACATTAGTTTATTTAAGAATACATGTCATAGTTACAGACCTACAGTTCTTTCTTGTATTTTCATGAAGCACTTAAAAAAACAGCAAGGAAGGTCAACAGAGTAATATTTTGTGTAATTGTTTACTGTACTGTTTGAGTACTATACACTAAAAGAGTAATAGTTGCAAGCAATTAATGCTACTTTATGTCCAGCAGAATATATGCTTTACTGCCATTATACCAAAATACATAATTTTATTTTTTTCTTGCAAAACCTTGATTAAGTTCCCTAGCAGGAAAGTTCAAGGAAAAAGTTATGTATGTTTCCAATTCCATTTAGGTATGGTAAACCTGGATGCAATGCTGAGACTTGTGACTACTTTCTAAGTTACCGTAGAATAGGAGCTGATGTTGAATTTGAGTTGAGTGCCGACACAGATGGCTGGGTGGCAGTGGGATTTTCCTCAGACAAGAAAATGGTAAGATATGTACAGTTTTTCATGTTGGCAATATACACACTTTCATTGCTAGGATAGAAATGGTTTATATGCATATATATATTTGATCGGTGAGAAACAGAGCATGTAAGGTGAAACTAACTTGCTGAAAATAAAGCACCATTCAGTAGCCCCCCTGGGAGCACTGCCTCACAGAAAACTGCTGTATCCTTCCTATCATCTCCTTTCCCTCCTTCTCTGAGAACTACAACAGTATTTCAGTTCAGCTCTGAATGTTTGAATGTCACTAGCTTTTTGCCTTTTTATTAGAAAAGCCCTCAGGCATAAGCCAATTCACATGGAAATGTCCTGTTGCGCTTTATGTCAGTGTAATTTGGGCAAAAGACACATCGTAAACTGAATAGCAAATAATTTTATTCTTGAGAAAATCAGCTGACTTTCAGCAGTAAAAATTTTTATTTCAATTTTGTTTAACTTGGGATTTTTTTTGGTTTTTTTCATACCTATGTGTTGTTCCAGGGAAGCCACAAATGTGTGAGAAAATGACTCCTGCTAATTTAAACATTTATACTCAAGAAGGCAGTCTTGTTAAAATTTCTTCTCTCTCCTCTGGATTGTTATTGGGTTCTTTTTTATGCTTATTCCTGTACTTTCTTTTTAATTCAAAAGCTCCACTTTTCATTGAGTTTCAATGAGCAAAACAGAAGCGTGTAATGTGTGGATTTTAAAAAACGTGGGCAATAGATGACTTATGCAAAGATGTTTTGTCTGTGATCCTTGGTAAAATGTTTAGGATTAAAATGCAATTTATAATACAGATGTTCATGTACAGAAACTCTCCTGAGTATATAGAACAATACTGGACCTATGTCCTAAATCACAAGTCAAAGAGAAGACTCTTTCTTGTAGTATTGAAAGTAGCAGTCTGAAAAAATACAGGAATTAGATGTCCTGGGCACACAAAAAATGAATTGGAAGACTTGCACTGACTTAATAGCATTTTTATGAAGTCCCATCCTCCCAGGCCCGAAGCTGCAATGTTGTCCTTGGTTCTCAGGCTGGAAAAGGATTGTTTTGTCTAACTAAGCTGTGAGGAAAAGTTGCTAACACTTTATATGAAGTTCAGAGTTATATACTATTGCAGCACAGAATCTGAAAAATATGAGAGCTAAAACGTAAGGCATCAAAATGAGAAATGAAAAGAAAATGAAATCCTTCTCAGTCATTCCTACATGTGCTTTAATGTGACACTGTAAATAAACACAGTGACGATAGAAGGTTTTTGTGTCATAAAGAACAGTTCATGTCACAAGAAACAGTTTGTGGTTTTGATGTAAAGAACAGCTTTACAGCCAGTTTTTGGGAAGAGTCTAGAAGCTTGCCAATGCAGGTACTCCACAGGGTTTTCAAAGCAGCTCAGCACCTTTAAGTATTTGTCCCCAAGCTATCAGACTGTGTTAGCAGTCTGTAACTCTGAGGTACCTGCAGTGGACCCCAGGGTCCCACTGCCCTCCTCTCATCAGCCACTTGGAAAGCAGGCACAGCAAGCAGCAGGTTAAGTCTGAGCTTCTGGTAAAAAGAATAAAGGAAGTGTAAAGTAAAAGGTTTTGCTTCCAGATTTGCTCTGCATATCATGTAATGTCCATACATCAGCTGGGCTAAACCAGCTAGCATCTCTCTTCCTCTCTGGCTCCCCTGCTGATTTAATCTTTTTCATAACTTCTAGGATGTTTTGGTGTCCTGGGATGCACAGGCTTTGATGATAAAATGACTCTGGGTCAAAACAGCTTAGCTATGAGAAATGGGCTGTGCTTTGGCGGCCCTAATCAAAATGGTGTGGCCTGGATAGCTTCAGAAGTTAAGGAAAAAAAAACTACTTTGTGTCCTCAATAGATTTTTTAAAGTCCTATGACCTATTTCTTTGTCTCAAATAACATTATGCTTTTCCACTTTCAGGCTTCTGTGCCTTGGCAGGAGTTTGAAATGTCATTCTATTAACTGAGATTCAAAATGTTTTTTTCTTTCCTTTTTAGTTTTTTTCCTTCAGTGTTAAAACACCTTTATTTTTTGCCTCTTCGTACTTAAGAATGAGGGATTTGTGCTTAGATGTATAAAAGTTAAACTTGGGAAATAAGTTATGGAGAGCAATGATGGTCTCAAGACAGAGGCTGGAAAGGTTGTCTGCAGCAGCACCAAGGTGCAGAAACTGTTCAAGCATGTGTTTTACCTAGTTGTCCCCTCTTTCCACTCACTTCTCACACATCTTTTACAAATGCACATTGCAATATTCCCATACTGCTGAAATACACCCTTTCCCTCTCTTTTCCCTCTAATAAAGAACTATGGGATGATCACACTAGCAAGCATCATGTCTTTCATCAGTATGACATACCAGAAAGATATGGGAGGAGTAGGGCCTGTGTCTGGTACAACACTGATAGCTGTGGCACTCATCCAGCTTGGATAGCGTTCTAATGGCTCTTGGTGCAAAGGCTTCCATGAGACAGTACTCCTGAAGTTAATGCTCATCCCTGTGCTCTACCACTCTGTCAGTCACCTTGAGTAACTATTCTAGCAACTGCTTTAGTATTTGGGTGAATGACCTCTACAAATAAGTGGCTCCTTCTTCCTTCTGTCTGTTGGTTCTTTGGTGGCTGTTTATGCTAAGTGAAGAAGCACAGATTGATAACTTTTTTTCTTTGAATCTTGTGGTATACTGTATTCTGTTATTACATGCTGAACATTTCTTATAAGAAACAAAAGAGATATGAGAAATGATGTTCCCTAAGTGAATATGAAAAGAGATTAGAAAATACTTACTGTAATTGATGCTATTATTTTCTCATATGTAGTAGGTTTATTTTCTCTGTCTTACTAAAGTATATTGGTTTTCTCTCCATGATTTGATGTAGTGGATTTTGTACACATCAGGGATTCAAGACTGCCACATTTTATGAAGCAATATGTCAGAACTTCACAAATAACAAAAGAAAACAGCCTTCCACAGATCAATTAATTGTGATATCAGAGTGATATCATATCCTAGAAATATATGTTAAGTAAAATAAGTCTTAGAAAGATGCAAAAGAGAATTCAGAGATAGTAAGGGCATGTAACTATTGCTACCCACTTAATGTGCTTTTCAGTCTTACTGAAGATACCTGGTAAGGGTACAAATATTTGTGTATATATAATTTAGCAAGAAGGAAAGAGCATCCCAGGTCTTGATTACTTTTGAATAATTAAAATTATGTACATAAATGAGGAAGTCTTTTATGACCTTTTTCTTTTCCATCTTCCAATTCTTTTCTTCAACCTTGTAGGGAGGAGATGATGTCATGGCTTGTGTTCATGATGATAACGGAAGAGTCCGAATACAGCACTTCTATAATGTGGGTCAGTGGGCTAAAGAAATCCAGAGAAATCCTGCTAGAGATGAGGAAGGGGTTTTTGAAAACAACCGTGTAACGTGTCGATTCAAGCGTCCTGTGTATGTTCCCCGAGAAGAAACCATCGTAGATTTGCACTTGAGTTGGTACTACTTGTTTGCTTGGGGTCCAGCAATCCAGGGTAAGTTGATCTCACCAACTGAGTTGATGTGCCAGAATTGATAAATGTCTTTCAATTACATGATTCTTACTAGACACACCCTCTCCCCCCCACTTTTTTTTTTAATTAACTAAAATTCTGGCAGCATGTGGCTTAAAACTGGATAAAAAGAAAGACAAGAGTCCAATGTGTCTTGTTTTCTTGGCTATATATCTACTGTCCCCACTTCTTAAAAGTGAATTTAGAAGAACTTCATAACTAGAAGTTCCGAATTCATTTGAAGGATGTTTGTTGTTTACTTGAATTTAATTCGTTTTATTCAGAAATTTAATTCCAGAAAGCAAAGAAATGGGCCTACTCACTGACAGTGTAATATTGCATGCTTCCATAGGTTTGAAAATTACCTGTCTGCCTACCTGTTTCTTCAGTAGACTTATAGAAAAAATTGCATCTGACATTATTTCTTTCTGCCCTTACCTGCTAAAGGTTCTATAACTCGTCATGATATAGACTCTCCGCCCGTGTCAGAGCGTGTTGTCAGTATTTACAAGTACGAAGATATTTTCATGCCTTCGGCTGCCTATCAGACCTTCTCTTCTCCATTCTGCTTGCTCCTCATCGTTGCACTGACCTTCTATTTATTGATGGGAACCCCATGACTAATGGATAATAGCAAGAATTTGGCAGTTGGAGTTTCTCAGGATGGACGGCTATATGGATGGACAATGCATTTTTCTATTGGAATTTATATCACTTCACCATCCTCATCTAGCTGCTTTTGAACATAGCTAGCTTCTCAGAAGAGTGAAATAACCATCTCCCTTGAGTGGCAGAGTGGTGACAAATCATTTACGAAAAACAGTGAACATATAGGAGAATATTTTCAGTGTTGTGATTACTTGCTTAAGGAAAATGAGACTTTTGTAAAATTAATGTGTGTGTGTGTTTGGGAGGGGTGCCTGTATGTATGTTTAGGTGAATTTAGTGATGGACAACTTATCAAATAACAAAATTGCCTTCCAAATTGCTACAAAAAAGCAAATTTAGGAAAACACTGCAGTGCTGTTTGGTACTTCTAGAGCAGAGAGCACAACTCCAAGTGCAGTTTCTAATCTTAATCTTAAAATCTGGAAACCAACACAGCAGTATAAAACCTGCCCTTCAGTAGTGGATAGCTCTCCCAATTTCTTTTCTCTCTTTTTTTTTTTTTAATATTTATCAAAGTGTACTTGCTGTAGTACTTCCCAAAACTAAACTTGCATATTCAAGCATTAGCATGTTGTTTTTTTTTTCAACAGAAAGAGGTGATGAATGTCTTTATTGTGTTTCAATAGCCTTTTTGAAAGAAATGGCTACTTCTTTTAAGAGTGAGATATAAAGTAATTTAAACAAGGGGAAGGGAGAATACAGCAATATAAATTCTCCATACATAGGAAAACCAGGTGTAAAACATGCAGAATATAAAAGTTCCCAACAAGCCATAGGATGTCCTCCTAATAGATTAAATCAATTTTTCTCTTTTTATGAAAAAAACCAGCAATGTTGCTGACATGTAAGTATATTTTTAAGTAATTGTGCAGTAGTATGAAGTAATCTCTTTTTCTGTGTTGTGTGCCACTAAATCCTGTTCGTGTTAAGGGTGACTGTGGGCAGCTGGTGTTATCTTACAAAGAAATATAAATGAGATTACTTGTAAGGAAAGACAGGGATTAATAAGAACAGCAGTATCTTTCGTTCATCAAACCACTTCTAAAATATAGATATTGTGGAAAAAGATGAGCTAAAAAGAAAACAGATTAGCTGTTTTTATCACCAATAAATAGTAGAAGAGGAACGCTAAATATTGCAGAGATGAAAAGTGTCAAAATGCATTTATGAGCCACGGAATATAATAAAAACTTGGAGTGGAGAATTTCTGTTCTTCACATAATAGGAAGTGTATGACATGTTTACATATAGCAGTCAAATGTGCTTAGGTAAGGTTACTCATTCAGGTTCCAACTTATACTAAAATTCTACTTAAGTAGAATTAAAATCTAAATAGTGCCAAAGTTTTATTTAATGTACACTTGAGGACTCTCTAACATAGAATCTGGTAAAGTATATGTAATGCAAGTCTCTTCTATTCTCATTGCTGCATGGAGTATAAAATGAT
Source organism: Irena cyanogastra (assembly GCA_013397155.1). Lineage (NCBI taxonomy): Eukaryota > Metazoa > Chordata > Aves > Passeriformes > Irenidae > Irena > Irena cyanogastra. The sequence continues at coordinate 657,958 of VWZV01016212.1, forward strand.
TAACTAGTTTGGCTGGGTTTGCATCATTATTCACAGATTGATGTCTGTAGACTAAGATTTTTTAGGCTTAGAATTCTTTAAACCTGCACTTAAGGTATATGAATTAGATTGAACTTGTCTTCATAACAAACACTTTATCCCTATTTCAAAAGATTGCTTAACACTTTGTATTATCATTGATGTCTTTAAGGATTTTTTCACTTAAAATTGCTGGACTAGAGTTCAGAAGAGGGAAGAGAAATTCAGAAGTGAACTTGTAAAGTGCACACAGCAGTATAAACTACTCCTCTCAGGTTGGTTAACTTACTTGTCATCTGATCAAGTAGAGACCACCTAATAAGATCTGCTTTGGCTCACAACAGCTGTGTAATTTAGCCTTAAGATTGGCTGGAACAGATAAGCAGAAGCCTGGATAATGAGCTTTACATTCAGCAAACAGGTGAAGTGAAGAAATCATTAGGGTAAATTCTTTCTCTCAGGCAGCTGAGATACTGCAGTTCTGTCTCGGAGCCTGAGGGTTGCTTTAGTTCATGGCTTGGTTTTTACTGTTTCAGCCATTTACTTGATTACCCACTAAAGGGCTAATTTAATAATTTAAAGGTACTGAACTTGGATAGAAACCCAGTTTGGCTTCTCTTCTCTTCTCTTCTGTAATAGAGCTCTGGATTTAGGATAGCTTTCTTGGACCTGAGCACACAGGTATGTTATAGATGACAATAATAATACCAAGGTGAAATTGTGTGACAGCTGCCAATCTGCTTTCTACATGTATAGAGTCAGATGTGGTTAAAGTTCAGGATTTGAAGCAAGAGCAAAGTATTTTACATTATTTTTTATTCCTTTTTCAGATTACTTGTCAGCGTGCTGTGTTTTTATAATCATATTTTTCTCTTGTTGAAGTACTAGCAGAAATGTGCACTTCTAAAAAATGTTTCACCTAAGCTTCACAGTACTTAATTAGCCTAATAAAGTGTTTCTAATCAGAAGGGAGGAAATAAAAGGCCACAGGAAGCAGTAAAACAATCTATTATCTGGCATTTAAATGGATGATTGAGTTTAGCACTGAGTTTATCTGAGAGTTCCTCTTCACAGTGGGAAAATCAGTACTATGGAATTAAAGTTGACAAACAAAGAAGGTATGAGTATCTAGAAATTGATAGTTGAGAGAAAATCTGAGGAGAAAAAGATTATAAGGGAAATGTGGTATGTAAGTTTGTATGATACTTGATAAGTCTTACCATTTGAGTGGGAATAGTAACTTCTCATTGAGACTTTTGATTTTCACTTTTTGTCTTGTTTTTCTTTTTAATATTGAAAAGCAGGATTTATCCCTGTTACACAAAGCTACTATAAAGTAACAGACTTCGAAGTAATTTGTAATTGATTATGGCATTTCAAAGATTTTTTGTTTTATTATTATTTGTTCTGTTATTTTTTCTAATTGACTGGTACCAACACAAACTAGAAGAAAAGGTGTGCTTTGAAAAAGGATGCAGATATTTCCCTCTCCAAATAATTTTTTGTTTCTTTAGTGTGATTGCTACCAAACAACTGTTAAAGAACATCTTTCTGAAGTGCTTTAGTTTTAAGAATTTCTTGCTGCAGAGTGACTTCATACAGAGGCATTGAGTTTAGAGAGGGCATATTTAGAGTACGGTGTTGTTTGGAAATTTGACTGACTCTTAGACTTTTTTTGCATAAATTTTTTTTCATTGCTGGTATCAAATAACTGAGTTTTTTTGGTATAGGTGAGATGCTAATTGATTTCCTCCTCTCAAAAAAAAACCAAAAAAAAACCCAAAAAAACCACCTAACTGATTTGGTAATGTCATTGGATAACAGGTGATGCTGTCTTCTGTTGTTACAAGGGAAATATTCTGGGTTTAAAAGAACATATTGATGAGAAAAGTTTGAACTCCCTCTGTGGCCTTCTTGTTTGTCTTAATGGGTTTTGCAATACTTGGATAGTAAGAAAATAGACACTTGTGGCCTCCCTGATCTAAAGAAACCCCCAGTTTGGGTTAAATGATGTTAAAGCTGTGTTTGGCACTGACTTTCCCAGTCTTCAGCACAGGGATTAGAGAATGACTGCAGTGTGTTGTACATCAGCATGGCAGCCAGGCAGTGATCATGAGGCTCGCTTGGGGCACCATATCCTGGGTCTGAACTAAAAATAGAGCCCTGCAACTGCCTCTGTGTACTAAATAGCTGTGCAGTTACTTCTTAGTTACTGCTATAACTAATGCAACTGCTATAAGTTTAAGGGAAGACACAGGTCTTCCTTTTTTTTTTTTTTGGTCTTCTCCTTACTTTCTCATCCCTCCAATGCATGAGATATTTAGAAAAAAGAAAATTATTCCTGTTTTAGAGGGTAGACCCTCTGTCGGGTCTTTCAGGTCTTTTCTGGGTGTGTTGGAAGCTTGCACCCTGCAGTACTCCAGAGGCAGAATTAAAATTTATATGCAAATTATGTAACTTTAATAGCATTTAAATGGCATTTTGTGACTCTGTGGTTTCATTGGTTTGGCACACTGTTGTGTAGCAGGTGTACTTCCCCCCCACTCTCCTCTTGTTTTAACATCTCCAAATAATTTCCCCAAAGTAAAGTATATGGTAATAGACATAACAAGAAGGAAATATGTATTTCAGATAATTACAAAAGGTCTAATACCAGTTGTTTTCAGAAGTAACTATTGTGTTAGTGTTCGATAAAAATATGACTTTGCATAGAGCCTTAGATTTATGAAAGAATCAGAAATACTTTTAAATATTACAGTGTTTCAGTGCTTCATCGAGCTGTGGATGTACATAGCTTACATTAATTGATATGATCCTTTTCAACCCCGTGTAATGAAACTGGCAAAGCAGTTTGCTTGTGCTGCACAGTGAGGCATTGGTGACTCCAAACAGTTTGGAACAGAAGAATGGAGAGACTGGTAGTAAGGACAAGTGACAAGGAAGGGCTAATGGCTTTGGCATACTTTCTATTTTTGTATAAATTTACTTGTGGCAGTGCCTGTCTGGCACTCTTTATCCAAGCAAATATTACTTGATGTAGGGTTAGGAAGAAATAGAGTCTGACTTGAAAGAGATTTTGGCTTTTAGGCAGGTCCCAACTGTTTAAGGGCTGATGGGGGCATCAGGTCAGACCATGCCACAAGATGTCCTCTGCTGTCAAGCTCCAAGGTAAGAGCTGGAGGCTTGATCTGGCCTTCAGAAGTACAAAAACCCAACAAGACCCCAGAGGCAATAGCAGCAGTCAGCTGCAGCAGGGAGTACCTGCTCAGTTTGTAGAATGGCCAGTGAGCAGGTACTCCCTGCTGGCTGCAGTCTGAGTATCAAAAGATGGGGGCTCTAAATCTTAACAGCTTTGTACATTAGCTCCTCTAATTAAAATTTCATTATCCTTGTTTCTGTAGCAGTCTCTTTGGGCAGCTTTCCCTCAACCTGCCCAGGACAGAGATAGATCTAACAGGAAGATTTTTTAAAGGAAATGTCAAATCTTTGTGTACAAAAATTAATAAAAAAGAAACAGTTTTTTTAACCATATTCCATTTCTTTACTTTTTTTTCTTATCTAGCTATTTATATGCAGTTTGTATTTTGAGGTATCTGATTTTTGCAAATACATATTAAGATCTAGGTAAGCCTTCCTTTTCTAAACATTTTTTATTAATATGAAGTAATCACTTTGGTAACTTTTTTATTTTCACAGTAGGTTTGATAAAATTATGTATGCTTAAACATGGTTACTTAACTTACCTAATTTGGGCTCAGATAGGCAAAAGCAGTGCAATTTTGAAATGTCACAGGATGTGTGCAGCTTATGGAGTTGATAGGTGTGAAAATGCAGACTTAAAAGACATTACTTGCTTTGAAAATCTGTGTAATGACTTGACAATAGCAATGAATCTGCTGTAAAGAAAGGGACAGATTTTTTTTCCCTTGGCTTACTGAGTATTTTGAATAGAACTCATAGCCTACCTCAGGGAAGGGATCCATAAGAGTCTCAGAGCCAAACAAACACCGTGCTCCTCACAGGACTGCCTAAAACTAACCCATATGATTCAGAACATCACCCAGATGCTCTTTGAACTTCCCTGTAGAGCCTGTTCCAGTGACTGGGCACCCTATTAGAGAAGAACCTTTTCCTAAGGTCCCATCTGAACGTCCCCTGACACGGTTCCATAATCATTCACAACTGCTGCTTTCGCCCTCTTTCTGTGTTTCTTAGCTGAGTAGGAATGTTCTTCCAAACCAATGTGAGGTTGGAATAAGTGCAGGACTTCACATCCTTTATCTTAGAACAGCTCCTGCTCCACATAGGCTCATTCTGATCTGCAATTAGAGACTAATTAGGAATGTCCTTACAAGATGAACTTTTATGTGGCATTCTTAAGACATTTTCTGTAAAGGTGTTTTACTCTTTATAGACTAGAGCATTACAAAATTACTAGTACTTTTCTGAGCTGTTTCTAAATGATTCCTAAATTAATATGTGCATTTTTGAAGAAGTAATTGGATTTTTCAGAAGTGCTGAGCAGCTGCAATTCTGTTATGGCTCCAATGCTTACTCAGGGAAGTGAATATTTTATGGTAACTCGTGATTTAGCTTCATATCTCTCTCTTAGTTTTGACGTCATTCAGTTCAATTTCCTATGGTGGTATTGGTAGAAGACTAAATAAATGAAAAAATCACTTAGGTTTTGTGCCAAGAAATAAAAATGTTCCTGCTGATTTTTCACAACAGTGATCTGTAAGGTTTAGATGATAATGAAAAGTATTCTTCTCAGAATTAATGTTTAGGCAATGTCATTTAGCTGAAGGTATTTGTGTGTGCATGTCAAGTCTGAGAATTATAGAAGATAGGCTAAATTCTGCTCTGGAGAAAAGACAGAACACAGAACCTTACATGTTCCCTGACTCCTAGCTGATTTTGGGGAGACAGAATGATTAAGGAAGAAGATATACAAACCTGAGATATTATGTATGTGGGGATTATGTTCTTATACACACACCTTCTTTCTTCAATGCAAAAATTAGCCTTACAGTCTTAGATGTATTACAGTGTTATTTTCACTTTTCTTTTTGCATACAAACTGAAACAAGAATAAGTTCAATAAGTCAGAAGAATGTTGTCATATAGAGTATTGGGTAATAGGAAAGGAAGCACAGATGCCACAGTTAAGCCTAGGAGGAAAAAAAAATCTTATTTAACTCCAGAATATAGTGTCTGCTTCTGAAATACTTGACTGCTCACAAAGGAAGCAGTGGGTTCTTTTTCAGTTTTTTACCTTTGGTGATATGAAATGAATGATAAGTATTGAAATATAAAAAACTACCACAATAGAATTTTTAAAGATGGAATTATCATTCAAGTCTTGACAAAGATTCAATGATGAAATTTCAAACCTATTAACTCACTAGAAAAATGAAATAGTGGGACCTTGACATTTGTGTGTGATGTTCCCAGCCTTTATTTAAGCAGATATATTTTATTAGCATGTTGAGTTCTGTTTAGGTTATAACTGATGCCTGATATGTTTTAGTATTTCTGATTTATATATCCTGAGGTCTGGTTTGCTTTAGCATCTTTGCAAATAAGCAGGCTGTCATGTGAACTCTTGCCACTTGTTTCTTATTACATGAAGTGTAATCGTTTAACCTGAAATGTCATCTCTACCTTTCAACTTTATTCAGTTCTTTGTCAAGACTAATATACAGATAAAACATACAAATAAGAAACTTGTAACTACAGTGTTAAGTGGTGTTCTGCATTCTCTATGCCAGGCTTCATTCTGTATGCCAATACCCAGCAGCCACATGAAGTCAGCGAGCATTTGGTTGGATAGGAGTGCAGAATGGAGGTTTTGTACTCCAGAAGAATTTGCCAAACTTCTTTGTGCTCTAGTCTTTTCAGCAAAAATAACACTGAGTGGATAGATAAGGAAATTACAGTGACCTATGGGACTACTTTACAATCAGTGCATGCCCTAAAGTATTGCTTTGTAACATCTGTTTTATACTAAATGTTGGTGTTCAAGTGAGCCTTGTTAGCTATTTGACGGTGACAGACAATGATATTTATAAAACTGTTGCAATAAATGCCTTTTTAGTCTAAGAAAATGTGTGGTATGGCATTTATAAAGGGGGAAAAAGTGTCTACGAGGTTAAAAAAGCCTCTGACTGCTTATGTTAATAATTCCTTCCTGTGCCATGGTCTTGAATTTATTAGCCTGACTAATTCCATTTAAGTCAGTGAGGCTGGTCACATCAGCCAATTAACAGATGTGAGAAGACCGCCTTTTTTTTTTCCTCACTGTGAATCACAATGAACTGTAAGTAAATGTAATCATCTCTATTTTAGCAAAATATTAACCACATTGTCGATTGCTATAAGTATGTAGAATTTAGAGGTTCCTGTGGTGACCTCTGTGTTTTTGTAACTATTTGATACAAATATGATCAAGTTGCAATATTACAAATGTGGGTGTTCTTGATCTACCGTCATCACTGCCCTGTTCCTTGGCCAGAATGGCTTCTGAAGCAGCCAGAACAGGCTTTTGCAGAAAAGAAGAAAATAAAACTATATTAGAAATTGGCAATAGAGAGGAGGAAGTACCATGATGCTCAGCAAGCAAAAGCAGCTGTAGAAGTCTCTCAAACAAGGATACTTCAGTTTCTGAGATCTCTCAGGTTTGATCAGGTATTTTAGCTCCTTACTGTTGGACTGGGAAGAAGAGTTGGCTCAGGGCAACAAATTGCTTTTACACTGTGTGGTCTGTTTGTTGTGTTTGCAGTAGTATTGCAAGTAGCTGCAGGCTGCAAGAAAGGATGGATCTTGTTTGTGTCAGCTACTTGTGCGCTGTCCAAGCCATCATGATCAGTAGAGGCATTACATATACCAAATAGATTTAAGTTATATTCTGTTTGTCTTGCATTACATGACTGCTGAGGGACTGGTGAGGACATTTGTCACAAACCTGATGAATCCCAAACATTCTTCTGCTACTCAGATCTCTGTATATCCAGCTCTTGTTCTGTGCATGCAGCTATCATGTGAGATAACCATGAGAGATAGTGCTCTGGATTTTGTCCATCCACAGGTCCTACTGGTGCCATTTTGCATGCTTTTTCCAGTGATTGAACATTTTTGTGTCGGTGCTATTGACTACTCTGCCTTACAACCATGCATTTCATTCCCCTTGTTAACTGAACAAGATTCACAGTCTTCTATGTGAATCACTCGAGAGTCGCTTTGCTGATAATTTTGTACACTTTAACTGAGATGTTGAACAAAGTTGTTTCTGCAATAAAGTCAGGCTATAATCACTGGGTGCAATCAGACATGGTGGTCCTAAGGATTGGTTTTTATTTTATTTTCACCAATATTTTGTAAATTATGTTTGTTTTGGAGCCTTCTCATCTTAGCAGTTGAGCTGCATAAAAGAATTATTTTTTTCATTAGCCCAAAATGCAAAGGCATATGCAGATGACCTAAAAATGCAAAGTTTATATCTTAAATCATTAACATTTTTTTCCTTTGCTTCTGGTACTAGTGAAACTATAATAGTTTACATTAAGTATTTTTCATTGATCTGAAGATGGTATTACTTTGTCATTAAACTTAGGTGAACTTATGAAGTGAGATTAACCTCAACTGGATATTCACGAATGTTCAGTAACACAGGTTAAAACAAATAGTCTCCCATGCAGGGATAGTTATTTTCTAAATACACAGGCCAGTGCTGACACCTTGTGGCTTTGTTCCTGACTTATTTCATACCTCCATGTGGTTATTTTGGTTGTAAATAATGATTAACTTGCAGTTGCTGGCATTGTCTGTCTTCTCTGTTTTGTGGCTGCCTCAGCGCCCAGTATTTTGGTGTCATGTGTAAGATAGCTTGGAACCTTGGTCTGTGTTGACTGCACATCAAGTGAATAAAGAGCTAGGGATGCCTCTGACCTCTTGAATAAGACTCGAAAGGTGTCAGTTCAGAGCACAAAATTGTGGGTGCCAGTGCAGAAGCAGACAGAAGTTAAAAGTTTCTCTTTTACAAATTAATATCTGATTTTCTACTTCCCTCTACACAGCAGAGCACCAAAGACTGTCAATACTTATGACATGTACCTTTAGGTGCATATATATTTTCTTCACTGGTGTGAAAGCATTCCTTTGCTGCCCTCTTCACCCTTGAAGAATTCCTAATAGGAAAAATAATATCAAAGATATTGTTGTAGAATTTCTGGCAGTATAGGAGCCTGAGGTGTGCTGCTTATCTTTGACCATAAAAATGCCTAAATCAAACATATCAATGCAAGTTATACCTAAATGGGCATCTAATCTAAAATCTCTTACCATTTCAAATCTTAGACAAAACCAGCTGTTAAGTTGCAGTTTGAAATCTGTTGTGGAATTAAGCTTTAGATGCTGGGGTGTGTCTTGTGAAGATCACACATCCTCCCTCAGCTGTCAAAGAGATTCAGAGATTGTTTTCTGACGTTTATGGGTCATGTCCCTGTGCTTAAGTGATCTTGTTGTGGTTGGTGATACATGAACTAGAAATCTTTATTTTATTGCATTGTTGGGTTTTTCCCCCCTTTCTAATATGTTTAGTTGTTTATAATGGAGAGTGAAAAACAAACATAATTGGAGAGGAAAGGTCTTAAACAGTAGGGACCAGATCCTTGGCTTATGTAAAGCAATATTTATAGCTTCACTCAAGTCAAGGAGGTGGCATTAATTTCTGTTCCTGCAGAACATGGCTGACTGAGTCTGTTAAGAAAAATCAAAGGAATAAGGATGTTCCTATGAAGATTTGATTTGCTGGCATTTCTGTTTAGCTAACAGAAGGATTAGAACTCTCCGCTCCCCCTGTGTAAATCTTAATTGACACTTGCTAATTGAACTTTAATGCAATAAAGGTATTGTTACGAGCAATTAGAGTTTGGCTTCTGAACTAAAGAGAAAAGTTCAGGTAATGATGCGTTCTTGTTACCTATTTCAGCACCCTGCCAGGAGGCAGATCTATCTGATCAGAGAGCTGTGAGTGACAGTATCAGTTTAAGGTTCGATAAAAGCTTCTCGTATGGACAACTGCTTGTAATGCCTCATCACCGTCAGGATCAAACAAAGTGCCTGTAGGTTTGCAAGTGCTTTCACGGCATAAAATTAAAGTATTTTGTTGAACCTACACGCTATCTATTCAGCAAAGGGAAGACAAGGAGCTGCAGGAGCTCAGAGGAACCTTTACAAGTGTAAACTTCTGTGTAACTGGCAGGAAAGGCTTTGCAGGGACAAGTCAGGACTGCAGTGCCAAACCTCAAAAACTGGCTTGGGTCCAGCCCCACCTACAGCTTTGGGATGCAACATAGTCACAGGAAGGGTGTGGAAAACCTCTACCTTTCACCTTTGCTGTTATGATAGGGATAGGTCACATCTAGCCATTGTCTTGGTATTGCTCTGTGTTTAAAAGCTAGGTATGAATAGGTCTGTTCCCACGTTACAAGTTAAAGACAATTGTGCTCAGGAGAGTTTTTACCATCTCCGTCATGCAAGAAACGCTCCGCTAAAGTCCTTGTGGACTCCAATCTAACAAGAAGTTACGTAAGGTTAAACTTGCATGTAAATTCTAAAAAATACAGGAATTTCATTATTTTCCTTTTTTTAATATTTGTGGACTTTTTATATGTTCAGTGGTATGTGATCTCTTTATTATGATGTGCATGATAGGCTCTATCTCCTTGAAAAGAAAGAGGAAGATCCCTTTGAGGGTTTTATGGCAGCATTAGCAATAGCTTACCAGTACCTTCTGAAGAGTTGTCTTAAGCCGTGGAAGGAAAACTGAGTAGCATAGTGCCAGCACTGAGCTAGTTCAAATGTCATGGACTTCATCCCTTGCAAAACTTGCTGAGACCATGTGTATTTATTGCAGATGCATTTAGACCACCTGCAAAATGTTAGCAGTTGCCTTCATGCTGGACTCAGGCACTTGGTGTATGCCAGCTGCATGAAATTAGCTCCTCTCTAGATTATTGGAAAATAGCATTTGATGCTACACAGTGGCATAAATGTCAGGTCTAAAAAAACCACACAGCACAGCTACTTGTTCAGTGGGCCTGATTGCCAGTAAAAGAGCAGATACTTCCTTGTTAAATAATTTGTTGCCAGAACATGTTCAGACAAGACAAAATCCTCCAGCTGGTCTAACCAGTCTTGCTCTCCACCATGCCATGACACTCCAGATCTCCGAATCTGTTCCTCTCCCCGAGACTAGAGCAGCAGCAGGGAGAAGAGAGTGTTCAGCGAAGCAGGACAGGGCTGAACTCTGGCATGGGGATGAGGCTACGCCGCAAGCTGCTGGGCTTTTCCACGCTCTAGCCTTTGGCCGCCTTCTTCAGCGAACGCCACGAAAGCGCTGGGCAGCCTCGGGCCGCGCTCGGCGGGCACCGGGGAGGCTCAGGGCCCCCGCACAGCCCCGCAGCTCATGCCGGGCGGAGGCATCGCGGCCGCCGCTCTCGGAGCAGAACTACATTTCCCAGCTCGCTTCCCGGCCGGCACCGCCCCTTTCCCGCCGGGCTGGGCGCACGCCGGGAGCCGCGCGGCGGCGGCGGCACTACAGCCCAGGGCCCCTGTGCGCCCTCGGGCACGACCGCCCGGGCAGTCCCGGCCCCGCTCCGCGCCCGCCAGCGGAGGCCGTGCCCGTGCCCGCCATNCTGGAGAAGCCGATCAAGCAGGCCTTCTACAACACCGGAGCGCTGCTGTTTGCGGGGCTGTGCTGCGGCGCCGCCGTGCTCGTGTACTTCATCCTGGAGGCGTTCCTGCGGCCGCTGCTCTGGGCCGTGCTCTGCGGAACCTTCCTGCATCCCTTCAAGACCTCGCTGACGGCGCTGGGGCGGCGCTGGCTCGGCCGCCTGCACCGCTCCCGCACCCCGGTGCTGCTGGCCGCTCTCCTCCTGCCCATCTGCTTCGCCAACTACGGCGTGGAGGCGCTGGGCGAGCAGGTGCTGCGGCGGCGGCGGCTCCTGCTGCTGCTGGGCGCCGGGGGCCCGCTGCTCTACGGGCTCTACTGCCTGGGCAGCTCCCTGGGCGTGCAGGTGCTGCTGGCACAGGCCGGCCGCCTCATCTGCCAGGGGCTCGACTACTTCAGCAGCCAGTGGGTGAGTGAGTGAGTGAGTGAGTGTCGGTGTTCCGCGGCCGCGCTTTAGGCGTGCCCCGCTTCTGGAGATGCTGTTAAGTCAGAGGTGATTCAGGCGAGTTCTTGGGTAAACGTCGAGGCTTGTCGAGGTCTACGGTGTGTGTTGAAGTGTTGTGAAATAGCAGCACAGCTCCGCAAATGACCCGGGATAGGGGAAGGCACCTTAAGGCGTATTTCTCAGTGTAGTGTATAGGGTTTTCTTTTTCATCTTAGCGTATCAAACAGTGCAAACGCGCTTTGAACATTGAAAAGTAAAGCTGTTTAACTTACAAATGTTACTGATGGTAACAAATCCTGGGAGACTACTTTTCCCTGTGTTCTGTTCAGTAGGTAGCATAGTTAGAACTTCTGGCAGAACTCTTTTACACTTAGTACTTTTTGTATTTTCAGTTATAACTAACAATGTATCAGAAGCAAATGGATGTGTGAAAGATCAGATCAGTAAGTTGTACTTTTGTTAAATACTGGTGTACAACTGGCATACTCAGATTTCTTAGTGTCAAAGACTTTCAAAAGCTGCTCTATTTTTTAAACAAACAAAGTATGCCCTTTCCCTAGGCAGCAGTGTTCCTGAATGGGCTGACAGAGAATATTTTGACAGACTACCTCTAGTGAGAATAGAGTGGACAGGAGAATGTGCTTACTCTTGAAAGTAAATGGTGGAGGAAAAGATTTTCTTGACTTTATTTGGTCCTGGAAGATGTCAGAGGACATGTGTTTCTGGTCTGTTTTGTGCTCAGAAGTATAATTAGGACTGAGTAGCCAGAGATACATTCTCACTATATAAAGAGGCAAGATACTACCCTGTTTACTTTGAGCTGAGCAGTAGCAGAGCTAAAGCATGGCCTGGTACTAGTGGGAAGCTTTGACTTGTTGCCACACAATTTGCTTGGTGAGCGTAAGGTTTTTTTAAGAACTTTGCACTGACCTCTTTGTTTTATATTTAACAAATCTATAATATTGCTGCACTAACTGACCTGGCTAAGTCCAGGCTTTTATTAAAAGTTCCTTAATTAAGCCATACTTAACACTGTGTAGATATAAGGATACTGAAGGAAGCTGCACTTACTGAAGCTTATGACTATGGCTGTAATGCACTGCTGGATGTCTGTGCCTGCTCAGTGCAACCTTGTTTAGCAGTCTCTGATCCTTCTGCTTGGCACTGGTGTATCTGAAATAACACTTGTGTTCATTGAACTGTGGTAGGATTTTAACTGCACAAAACATAGCAAGCTCCCAGAACTCTTCAGACCTGAGTTTCTTGGGAAAATTTTGGGTTTGTGTCAAGGTAATGGATCACAGAGTTCCTTAAGCAAAGCTTTCGAAGCAAGCTGTCTGTGTCTCTTTCTGGGGCCTTATAGGAGAAAAAAACTGTGGGCTTTCCTTTGAAAATAACTGCAGCTCAGTCCGGCATCATCTGTACACTTTGCAGTGTTTTCTTAGTCCAGTTTTTTTAATTTTGCAGTTGCTTGATGTGTATTATCTCAGAGCTGTAGCAGGCTAATGTAATTTTATCCATGCTGCTGAGGAGCCCTGAGCTGGATCAGCTAATAGTGTCAGTTTTAACTTCAGTTAAGCACTTTAAAGCCCTTTAATTGCTGTGTTATACTGCAGGACTCTATTTGCATGCATATGTTCTGCTTGTTAGCTGCACAGAAATTTGGGATATTAGGAGTGTTCTTCTCTGGGCTCTGAATCCTCCATGGTTCCTTCTGTATGCACGATTGTCTTCTCCCTTTCTGATTCCCCCTCCTGTACTAGAGAAGTGAGTGGATGCTTATAATTAGAATTTTGGGGATTTGGAATACTGATTTGTTACTCTCTAACTAAAGGTATTTTTATGGTATCTACTAGGCCATGATACTGAGACAGAAATTCTCCTCTTAAGTTCTAGAAGAAGAGAAAGTTCTTCAAACGCAGTAATCGTGTGTGACAATGACATGGTAAGGTGTGTCTTGGCACCAGTATGATAAAGAGCTTTCCTGTCTTGCTGTCCTGAAATCTGGCAGAGCCATTCATGGTGTTGATGAGTTGATTCAGAAATGCCTGTGTTCTCATCCGTGGTTCTTAAGTCACACCTGCATTTCAGGAATTTGGGTACCTCCATGATTAGATTGTTTGGTAGCTGATTGCAAAACACTGCATTTGGAGAACAAGTTCAAGATCTTAGGCTAGTCTACATGCATCATGCTCTCACAGGCTCTTTTTCCTTTCAGGCTTTATAGTCTTTGAAGAAGCTTGCTCAAAAAATGTAGTTGGCTGCTGGGCATTAAATTAGAGGCTGGTTAAAAATTCCAGATGAGTTCCTTGTCCTGACTCCAGCCTTCTCTCATAAGAATTCGCAGAGTTCTTATGCAGAGGGCCCTGCACAAACAGCAGTTTCATATGATATGGGAAGGGGAATGTTTTTCTCTACAGTTTTTTTCCTTGGAAAGGATGGGAGGTTGTCCCATAGTGGACTGAATATAGTCCTACACACTTTTGGGCTGCAGCAATTTCAATAGTTTTGCAGGAGCTATGCCTGTGTCCAGCACTGTATCTAAAAACCAAATTCTTTTGCTTTGTGGCAAGAGTTCAAACTACTTTAGGTGGATGTTTTATGCTTAAGTTAATATATATCCAATGCCAGCTATTCGTTATATTTTCTTTTTTTTTTTAGAAGAAGAATTTACATGCTTGTATTTATTTGGAAAACAGGTAGTTTGTAGATCCCAGCAGATGTAAAGAATCATACAGCTGCTCTATGTTGGCTCTGAGGGTCATCTCTGTAAATTAAATTTGATGTAATCATAATGAGCAGAATTCTCTGTAGTGAACTTGATTACAGGGCTGTCAAAATGTTTCTCTGTGGCCAGTCTTTCTTCCTTGGAGGTTATTGCAGGCTCACAGTAGCGTAGTCACATGTGTGTGTCAGTGTATTTTTATATCTCTGACTGCATGAGGTATAACAACAACATCATGTTGTTCTGGGGGTTTCCATGCGTTTGGAGCCCTTAATCAATCTTATCTCACCAGGGTACTGGGCAGATCTGGAAATGCCATTGCACACCATCACTGTGAGTGCAATATTGGAGTATTGTCAGCGTACACACTACCTATTTTGGCTGGTGTACTGTCTGCTCCCCATCAGGGATTCTGTGAAAGACATCCACAGGGAAACCTCCTGTTGTGTTGCATTAAATGTTAGTCCCTCAGCAGCCCTTGAAGACTGAAATTCTCCAAGCATTCTTCCTGGCAAACGCTTTTGGTCCCATGGTCTGAGATGTTTGGCTTCCACAGGCCTATTGAATATCACCTGTGGGGGCAAAAAAGGATCTATGTTTTGTTGAGTTCACCTGGTGGGGCAATTTCTCCTCTACTAAAGGAGAGGACACACTTCTGATTTTTAATGTGCGTACAATTTCTATTTCTTTGAGTGTTTAGCATAGGTGGGCTTTTTTTCCCTTCTCTTTCTTCTTAGAGCAGGCTTGCAGGTTTCTAAAACTTGCCCACCATAAAAAAACCCAAAATCAAAACAAACACCTGAACAAGCTCTTAAGTATTCTTTCTGCTGTTTATAATCCTTTATTATTATGGTATCCTGGCTTATAGATCATACAGTCAAGTACTGACTGTAAACATATCTTACCAAAACCACAGATTTTGGTTTGTTTTCACAACTTGGCTTGGTAGAGATAAACTGTGTAGAGAGCACATGTGGCCTGTTTAAAAACAAGATGGGGAGAGGCAGGGAGAGTCTGGGATGTTGATAGTGTTTTCTAGTGTTGTTTTTCTCTTCCACACCCACCCTCAGTTTTGGAAGAGCCTGCAGTGTGATACCTTTCATGGAGAAGCTGAGGAGCTTGTTGCAATTTATATGCAGGAACTACAGCCTCGAAGCTGGCAGTAGCTTAATGAGATATGCTACATAATGTTAGCTATTTGCTGGTGTTTATATGTATTGGTTGAACACAATGGTGTTTCTGTTTCTAGCACCTCTGAAAGGAATGATCATTATGGAACTGTCCAGCAAAATTTTAGCTGTGCTCTATATAAGAAAAGAAGAAAGTGAAGAAACTGTGTGTGTTGAGGAGCCATCTCTTGCAAAAGTGTTACCATGAAGTATGTCAGGGGAGTGGTGCTCTGTCTGCAGGGAAGAATTTGATGTGCTCTTTTTGCAAGAGAATCTTAATAATTTGATTTCTGAATAGCATTTTTATTGCTAGTTTCTCATAAGTAGCTTTTGTATTAAGACGGGAAAAGTGAACTAAAGGAGAAGTATTCTCAACATACATTGCTTCAGTCTTCTGGATATCTTAGATTTTATGTTTTTTTCTTAAATTCTGTGTAGGAGATGTTGCAGGACACATTGAAAATAATTTTCAGCGCATGTGTGGCAGTGTTGATTTTGATGGTCGGTTCCCCCCTGCCCCAGGGTTTGAGATAAAAGTTCATACTTTCATCCCTTCAGAAAGGGCTGATCTCACTAAATACCGTATTTCTGTTTCATGTGGTTTAGTTGTCTGTGTTTTTTAATGCCAGAACATTTAATACCAACATGGATATATGTCACCTTTGAGGGTTCTAGAAGAAACAGAATGGGCACACACTTCTAATCTTTTGGACTTGGGACGAGGAGTAACTTACTTGTGTCCACTTAGAACCTGCTTTAGGTAAATGAAGGCTTCCTAAGTGAAGGAAGGACGTGGTTGTCTTTGGTTTGAGGTGAAAAACAGTCTTACATGTGTGATTAGTTGGAGTTTGGCTGTTTTCTTACATATTTGATAAAGGCTGTCTCCATGCTAAAGGACAGGCAGTTACACACTTACTCTGCACATTATAGGATGTTTCCTCTTGTGTACTAATAAAAATGTGCTAAAGCTATATTAAATTAATTCTGGTTCTGGAAACTGGAGTCAAAATGACATTTTCATAATTTGTCACCTGCCTCCTTATTATCTTTTATGTTGTTTAGAAAACCATTTTCAAATGAACAGGCAGATAAGGAAAACACTGATTTTTTTTTTTTTTTTTTTTTTTTTTTTTAAGGCAGACACAGTTTGGCTTTTAGCAGTTCATTTAATGCCGTGTTGCTTCATTTTTCAAGTCCAACATTCTTCTGCTTAGCTTTTGTGGTAGGTTCATTTTCCTTTGTCAGCCTGCATCACCACTGAGGAGGGAGATGTAGAAATAGTGAACTGGTGTCATAAGATCACCTCTTTAAATTACCTTCACTCTGCAGCGCTGTTTTAAAAGTTTGCAAAAGTGCTGTGTTAATGCTTGGTCAATGTTTTTAATGATTTTTTGAGAAAAACTAATTAAAATCTCTATTTCCCAATGAAAATTTTGTTTTAAAATATTTAAGGGAACTAATGAGGTAGTTTGACTTTTTTTTTTTAACACTGAGACTGGAAAATAGAAAGCAATTTGAATTAGATCTGTAGATCCATCAAACAGTTTTAAATTTAAAGCTCAGTTAAAATCCTCTAAATAAACTAAAACATAAACCAAGCTCTGAAAAACCTTGCTGTATGATTTCCAAGTCAAAAGAGTAGCCAGGGAAAAAAACCATAATTTCAAAATGGCCAGAGCAGAGGGTAGGGCTACAATTAGAAAAGGAAGGAGTTCAGACTCAGTTTTGTAGGTGCTTACTTGCTAAAAAATGAAAAATTTTGGCAGGTTGGTAGGGCTTATATCAAAAGAAATAACTGTTAGTACATCTTCTCAGTCTTTTGTTGTGTTTACTTGTGGGGTAGTTCATAGAATCATGGAATATCCTGAGTTGGAAAGGACCTAGAAGGATCACTGAAGTCCCACTCCTGGCCCTGCACAGGACCACCCTGAGAATCACACCATGTGCGTGGGAAATGTGTTTGCTGCTGGATGTTGAGGT
The DNA here is from genome assembly GCA_013397155.1 of Irena cyanogastra. Lineage (NCBI taxonomy): Eukaryota > Metazoa > Chordata > Aves > Passeriformes > Irenidae > Irena > Irena cyanogastra. The sequence goes on from VWZV01016212.1 coordinate 675,027, forward strand.
GTTGGGGCAGCATTCCAAGGAAGGCTGAATAATTCCAACAGCTTTGCAGTGGGAAGCTCTTCTTGCTTATTCCACTTCTGACATACTCTTCTGTTGCCCTGTTGTTGGTACCTGCCATACTTCCGTGAGCCTATTTTGCTATAACTGCATTACAGGTAGTTTTTTATGAGCTTAGGGATCTTGAGCTGGCTGGCTGGATGTTGAAGCTGTTGTGCAGAAGAGGTGGCACTGCCCAGCTGGCAATAGGAGACAGTGAATTGCCACTTTCAGTAGCAGTGGGTTATTGAATGCGCTCATCTGCAAAGCCTTCCCCGTAGAGGTCAACTTGTTGATAGGAAAAAGGGGAGGGAACCACGTAAATAAGGAATTTTACTCTCCAACATAAATCAGTATAAACATTGTCAAAAGCTGAGTAGTAAGAGTTTGCTCTTGAAAAATGAGGTCGAAGCCAAAAGAGTGGCTTAGATTTTCAAATTAATTGAATTGGACTTCAATTCCTTCAACAGGAAGGAGGAGCAGACTTTCAGTAATGTTGGTGATAGTTCATGCTGGTAAATACTTGACTTTCCAGCTCTGAAATTTCAAAGAAAAATCACTGAAGCTTGAAGATGCTTGAGTTTAACAAAAAGCTGCATCTTTCTGTAGTGTAATTTTGTCTCTAGTTGGCAATTTAAAGAGAACTAGTTGCCTGAAATGTCTGTAAATCTACCTCTTAAATTTACCACTTAAAGACAGAAACGAATGCTAAAATCCAAGAAGTTACTCTGCAGTCTTAGCACTATTTATTGAGAAAAGCAGGCAGTTTTACATATCTAAAGGCAAAGCAACACTTAGTTCAGTTTGTGAGAGGTGCTACAAAATGCAGAGGGGATATGAAAAATGAGGTCTTTGCTGTCTGTTAAGACAAAGAAGATAGTCAAGGGAAGGAAGAAGGGCAGCTTGCAGGATTAAACTATCCCAAAGTTGGGATATATGGAAGTTGTGCATGTCTGTAAATAATAATTGTGATTGAGTAGTGATGTAAAATCTCAGAGTACATGGTGAAAGTTAGACATCTGCAACTGATTTCAGCTTGATAAATAGGTGATGATTGCTAATGCACTCTACAAAATCTGAAGTGTATATATTAGTTACCTGGTTAGCTGTACATGCTTATAAATCAAATCTATAGCCATTTTGGTGTAGCATGGAATCTTTTCAATTACAGTTTCAGTGCAATAATTGCAGTAGCTTAATTTTAGTGAAAGTAGGCAGTCTTTCATTCTTTGTTTCACTTATGTTAGTTCTTGAGAATGCCATATAATAGTAGAGAGGCTATTAATATTCTCCAGGCTTTACAAGCCAAAACGTTTGGAGACCATCCAGAAAAACAATCGGAATGATTATGTAACATGCTTTTAAAGGGTTAAGGGGAGAAAAAAGTATGCTGTTGCCAAGTTAGTATGGGATGAAATCCTAGTCCATGTCAATTTAAGTTAATTTGCTTTGTCAGTTGCTTTCAGCTATGAATTGTTGAAAGTAGGCTACCCTAGTTCCTGTGCACCGGTTCTTGCAGTGTAGGGATGTGCTTGGCCATAACAATAACAAATAAAGAGCTGATTATTCCATGGTGTCACTGAAATTAAACTTCTTGCCCCAGTCAGTTGACTACACAGTTCTTTTTATGGAGCTTCAGGAAGGTTATTGTTTGATCTCTGAAACAGGGTGACTGGTTTATTTAAATGTAAGCGGTTTCTCTCTATTCAGTAGAAATAAATACTTGGATCATTTGCTAAGCTTTTAGAAATGAGAACTGATTAATTATTTTAACTTCAAACACAAAAAAAAGTTATTAAATACCTAAACCCTACAGTGTTCAGCTACATGCATGGCTAAAAGCAGTGCAGTGTGTTTTGCTTTGTTGGCTGTTATATCCTGTTAGCCTCCTACTTCTGGCTTGTTTTTAAACAGAGAATTTAAATTACTCAACGTACTGAGTCTTCTCTTTGTACTTTATCATTAAATTTAAAAGCTGGAGAGAAAATCGGCATGGAGCTGGAACGTGCATCATACAAAGGTGCTGTGTGGCTGATGTTAGGGAGTATGATACTGTCTTTGTGCTGAGTTATCTCTTGCAATTATAGCTGTGCTGTAGAGTGCCTTGGGAGTGAATTTATGTTTCAAACCTATGCTGTTAAAGGAGTGCTAATGTGCATTCCTGGTAAAAAAATTTTGTTTGTTTGTGACTTTGGTCTTGGTGTCCATGGGTTGTGTTAGTTTTAGACATTTATTTTGAGTCTACACTTGCCCATAAGCATTATGGAACTCTGTTGATGCAAAACTGGAGATTAGTGAAAAGTTGGAGTGATCTGCTTAGATGAGAAGCATTAATGTGCAAAGGGCAGGTATACCTTTGTTCACATATCTTAAGTGATTTTAAATTACCTTGCGTCTGTGATCGTTCCCTCTGAAGTTATCAGGGACCATCACTCGCTGCTTGTCTGCACAATTCAGTACAGCTAAGATTTCCTCTCCACCAGTTAGTTACATGGCACTAGTCACACAAGCCTGCTTTTCCCAAGGACTGATACATTTTCAGTGTGAGTTGTATTGTGCAGAGTAAAGGTGATAACTCCTCTTGTGTGTTCTGCCTAATTACATGTTCTGTGGCTCTGGCTGTGCATTCTTCTTAAAGTGATGTCTGATTCAGCAAATGCTCTTAATAGAAATTCTGTTCAAACTTCATTGGAATTTATGGATTTGTAAGTGTAAATTTGAAGGCGTACTTAACTAGTAATGGATAGGGAATGTTAATTGAATTTGAGACAGAAATGGATTTAGTTACTTATTTTAAGACTGAAACACTGGGTTTTAATTTTTACAGGTTTTTGTACTTCTTTTATTTCACATCCTCTCCTGAGTAGCAGCTTTTCACCTCTTGTTTCCTCTTTCTGCTCCCTTCTTCTTTCTTTTCAGTTCAAATTCATCTAAAGATTCTTAACTCCAAATCTGTATTGTGATTTATCTGATGAGTAGAGTAGTAGAAGGCAGTTAGAAGCAGCAAACCCACATTGTCACCGACATCTTCCTGTCCTTGGTTTTTTTAGTTAAAAAAATGAAAAAATTATGTGTCACGTGTCCTATAAATGCATCTGTTTTGTGAACTGGCACCACTGAGGAACAGCAGTTTTTGTTGTGCTTCCTAATGGCTTCTTTGGCTTAAGCTCCCTTTTGTCTCTTTGGATGTAAACACAGGAGCTGGCAAACTGCTCTATGCTGGAATGAGCAGCGTGCTGTGCTGGCCAGCTCTGTCTCCCATGGCCACATAGGTGCTGCTGATGAACTCATATAATTAATTGAAAAGTGAGCATCTTAAAGATTTACAAACTGACTTCATTTCTCTGTCTGTGGCAGTTATGGGTGTGTGCGTGAGTGCACACACATACGAGAGTACAATAGAGCTCTCTTTTGGTGTATGTATACATACCTATGTGTATCTTTTTCTTAAAGATATGGACACTGGTAGTTGGTTACCTGCTGATGGTTTCATTCAAGTGGAATATAAGCACTGAACGTTACTTAAAAGCAGTCTCTGTTCCTGTCTGGATTATGCTGCTCTTTCACTTAGGTGAGTAACAAGAAGTTATGATATTCTGGTAACTGAGGGTTCTGTAAACAAAGCTCCTCGCTTGCTCTTCTGCTAAATCTGTGAAATAGTCTTAGCTGCAATGCAAACTGTTTTATCTGCTCAGTAATTCTGGCTGCATGTGTTCAGAAGGGAGCATTAGAGTAGGGAATGGGAAGACATCAAGATGCTGAAAAACGTCTTCCACTCCTCGTGCCTTTGTACTTCCCATGGTTTTCCCGTATTTGGTTCGCAGACAGTGTGAACTTCTTGACCAGGAGGAAAGGCTAAGGTCACATGAGGCTGGCTTTAGACATTCATTTGTGATGTTTTATTGAAAGCCTGCCATTAACCAAGGCTGAAGCTGCAAAATGTGTTTAATAGTAATAACAGAAGCAAAAAAAAAAAAAAGAAATTAAAAAGAAATTATGTTGGTAGTCAACAAGCGTATCAGGATGTTATCAGCAGTAAAATATGTTTGCCAGTAATCTATATAATCTGTTTATACAAATATAAGATTATAGTAATCTTTTAGACTTAGGTTACACATTTAATATAATAGATTGTCACCTTACATTCTCATGTTGGAGTTCATGGTGGAAGAATCATGCAATTTATAGAAGACTAACATGGTAGAAGGTTTCATGGTGTACTTCATGTTTTACTTTAGCAGCAGGTTTCAAGGGTTGTTCTGACCATGTGGGGATGCTTCCCTGAGGTTTAAGCTGTATGTAGTGGGCTTGCATTTGCTTCAATTTTGACAGTCTTGTATTTACTGGAAGAATGGGCTGAATAGGCAAAATCCAAGAAGAATCATGTTCTGTGGGGATCTAACATAAATACATGTTTTTTGGGAGAACTTGACTTTTCTCTGATACCAAAAATGTTTTGAATTTGTGTGTATTTACATGTGATTTTGAATGTTATTTTGAAAATTGTTTTTTATGTCAACATAATGTCACTGAAGTTAGGAACAGTAACAACTTGATTTGTTCATTAAGAAATTTGTTCATGTTTGTTTTCTATTCTTCCTTTTCTTTAATGCAGAAAGCCTGCTTGTTTTATGACTTTTGTTTTTTTGGTTGATGTGCTGCCTTTCTTGGTTTTGCTGAATGTAGGGTTTATTAATGGCGTAATTTTTCTTGTATAAAAAATCCCAACACTGTATCTTTCAGCTTCTGTGGCAGGTTGCTGGAGAATTCCTGTATTTCTGGTTATAGTTGTTCTGATGACAGTAGGCATGTTGCATGAACAGCAGAATGGAAAGGAGTCTTCTGGTAAGGAAAAGTCACTGTTTCTTTTACTGTTGGAGGCAAAAAATTCACTTAAGTCATATGAAAAAATCTGGAGACTGTATCCCCGTAAATTCAATAGTATATGGATTGCAAGAATTTGCTATAGGATGTTTAGTGTGTTTCAAGGTGGTTTACTCATGCTGAAGTAAATCTTGGATTCTTTAAAGAAAATGATTGCCATGGACTGATGTTTCTTTTCCATGGTAAAGTAGTGACTCATTATTAAGCCAAATTCCTTGAGTTTATGGATTCCAATATGTAATTTCAGGCATGAAGGTAGCCCAGGATGTTTGCAATCAGAGGCTGATTTTGAAAGAAATGAGCAATATGGGTTTAGTAGCTTCTATAATACTGAGTATGAGAGAAACCAAGACAATTCCATCTAGCAAGTTTCCAATATCCAGTCATTTGTTTTTAAAGTAGTTTCTTAAAAATATGTTTTGGGTTTAGATTTTGAGGAGAATAGTTTTTTCCTGTTGCAAGTCAGTTTTGAAAAAAGCAAAGGCGTCATATATTCCTGATGAAGAAAACCTTTTTCCTGTCTGGCTGTTTTAGTTGATTAGTAAAGGCGATTAACTGGTATAAAATTTTTTTTAATAATCAGACTGTCAGCAACTGTGAATGTCTTGGTTGGTAGCAGTTCATTATCAAGAAAAGCACTAAGCAAATAACTGGTTTTGAGTTTTGGCTGCAGGTGTGTTGTAATACTGAAATTAATAGCACTCATTCCTGTTTGATCATATTGGCTACATATAATGCATACTAAACACTAACAGTGTCTATCCATATAATTTCTGCTGCCTGACAGCTCCAGTGGATATCTAACACAAAATAAAACATTTTAAGGCTTAAGCTTTTTGTTACTTACATGCATGTATGTATTTTACAGGGACGGAGCTTCCTGGTCAGATGATTTCCATTGCTGCTTCAACAATTGCCATGGCAATTTCAATGACAGAAGATGAGTCCAGTAATGAGCATTCCTCCCAACCCTCAGGTGACTGAATACTCTGTAAGAAACATTTGAATTTGCTCTAAAGGCATGAAAATGGATAGAATTCAGATAAAATTTCAAAATAGTCCATAACCTCTTCATTCTGTCCAAAATAGTCTTCAAATTGTGAATCAGGTTTATCTGTTTCTAAAAAATGTCAAGAAGATGCTAGTATAAAAGCTGTGTAGCAAAGGACAATTTATGTGGCTGTTGAAGACCTGACTAGAAGGATTTATTAGTGTTTTGTGGGTTTTTTTAGAATGAAGGTGTGATTTTTTTTTTTTCCCTGTTCTTCATTGTTAATTATNATTTGAAAAATAACAGATGCCCACAAATAGGCTATGTAAGTGGTTGTGTTCTTTCATTGCTATGTTTTTTACTTACCAGTTCTTACTTTTTCACTTCTTTAAGACAGTTTTGTTTCTGTTTTCAAGAAGAGATAACTACAGCAGTTTTTCAAAGGTGTCTTTTATATCTTTCTTGTTTTTTTGACTTCTCTTGAAACAGCTAATCAGATGAGGGGTTTTTTTTTGGCTTGTGAATTCTGTTGTTTTCCTTCACAGCATAAAAAAAAAAAAAACCATGGAATTTTCTTTTCACTCCTAACAACAATTAAAATAATTTTCTATCAATCTGGTAAAAATTAATATTTTGTTCTGCAATATATTAATCATAATTCTCGCCATCTTTGGTTTGGATCTTTTGTGAATGATGATGAAACATTATTCTTATACAGCAAAAAGTTTTACTTATGGGCTTAAGAACTTACAGCTTTTTTGGTTTTCCCGACACTGTATTAAATCCATTACAGAACAACCAGGCTTAAAATAATTTTTTAAGAGACCATGAGGGGGGTATAAGCTTTGTTGATTTTGTATTTTTTTTNATTGTTAATTATTCAAAATTTTCTAGCCTTTTGATTTGTTGGTAGTTACATGTTATATAGCTGGATTTTTGGACCAGGTGCAAACAGACTGGAGGAATTTTTGTGTACAGTGCATTGAGAAAAAAACCCCACCACTTAAAATATGGGATGCTCAAAGTCCTTCCTATAGTGAGTTTACTTGACTTTGTAGCTTGAGTCACGTGATACTTTAACTTGGTGTAAGACAATTGGCTTAAAAGAGTTCAAAGTGTTTAGATATCCATCACTGATTTTGAACTTTACGTCTTTATTTTTGGGTAGGTTTCTTTGATGAAATGTGATGCTAGATAATTAAGCTATTACTGAGATGTCTGGAAATTGAAAAGTTCCATCCATTTCCTGCAAACCAAACCAAACAGATCATTGAACTTGACAGAATGTGAACTTCCATTTAATTTTTAAATGTAAAATCGGCAACTTTAGACAACTTACTCTTTTTTTTTAATATGACTATCATCAATATAAACATAGAAACCTATCAAATTGTGTCCTGAAGTTTGAGATTGGAGCATTATGGTGACAGTTCTCCTGTATTTCTGTGTCCAGTCTTTAATTTTGGAATGAGAATTTTTTTTTAAGCTGAATTTTGANCTGAACACTCATGTTTTTCCATATTTTATTGTTGAATATTGGTGTTTAGTACTGGGGGTGAGGAGTTTAATGGTACCAGTTCATGTGGTCTAAGTGGTCTTTCCTGGTCTTCCAGGAGTTTCCAGTGTGTACAGCAAAGAAGTAGTTACAATTTCTGAAGCAGATACCACTGCAGTACTTTGTAGAGAAGATTCTGCTGTCTTGTTGGCTTGAAATATGATAGATAACTAGAATCCTTAAATGAAGTCACAACTCTCAGGTTCGCTTTTGCCCTCACTTCTTTGTTTTCTTAGAAAAAAGCATAAGAAATATTTTTCACATGAAATTACAGAAAGATGTGGTCCTTCATGGAGGAGTACCTTCATTCTGATGTTCTGAGGACTTTGTCATTAATAGTAGTAAAATTAATGTTTTCCTAACTTATGCCCTGCATAGAGATATAGACACCTGCCTTTCTGTTTATTTTACAGTTTCTTTGTCTTCTCTCTGGGGAGGAGAATAGTTCAAAATTCTGTGACAGCAAGAAATTGGTATGACAGAGAACATGTTGTGTAATGAAAAGAATGGGTCTTAATAAGGCAGCTTGGAAAATTTGCTCTTTTTTTTTGTTATTCGAAGAAGTATCATTCATTCTGATTTTGCTAGAATTTTTTCCTGAGTATTGTGCTAGCTGTTTAGACTGTCATACTTTCATTAGTTGGAAGATAGAAAGGTGTTTTTCAGGTTTCATCCCTCAAAATATCATGAAGCACACTAAATGGGATTTTACAGAAACCAAAGTTACTCAAAATCACTGTACTGACAGTTCTGTTTTCTGTGTTGACAAGGCACTCGTGCCTTGGTTTGTGCAGAGCATATCTTGCCAGCAGAAGGTGACTTTTTTCATTTGCAATTTTGGTTCTTTTCTGGGTGGATCAGCTTTGTGAACTGGTTTACGAGAGTCATCTAAATGGCAGTTCTGATGCAGGCCTGTGTTTGTCATGAGGAGAGTACTGGGTCACTGGGAGTGACAGTTTAGTTTTGCTAAAAGTGCTGGAGAACTGCATTCTGAAAAAGCTTTCATGCCTTGGGATCCCCTAGAGCTTTCTCCTTTTCTTTTCCTTTTTTCTTCCTTTTTTCCCTTTTTCTTCCCCTTTTTTTTCTTTTTTCCTTTTTTACCTCTCATCTCTTGCCCCATCCGTTTTGTGTTCTGTGTGCAGCCTGCTTACAGGGAAACTGTAAGAAATAAGACTGTTAAATTGTTACTGCTTTTAACATTACTATTGCTGTTATTTAATTAAATTGTTCTTCATTGCAGAAATATATCAATCAAATTTTTCATTACTAAAAGAAGGAATGTTTTTTTTTTATTTCCTAAAGGTGACTCTACCTAAGGAGTTTCTGGGCAAAAAACACTATATAACTTAATCTTAGGCATAGACTTAAGCTAATTTTTCTGTTTTGGCTTTTAGTGCTTCCTTTTGTTTGATAAATATTTGAGTTTCTGCTTGTTGTATTGTTACTTCTTATGTCGATTATATTAATTTTGGAGCAAAACAGTAAGAAGTGTTGAATAAATTGAAAATTCTTTATTATGTGTATACTGCTTTCAGATTTGTGTTCCTTTAGTGCATCCATTTGTTTCTGTTAGTACTCTTCTGCTTTATTACACATAGACTGAGAAGTACAGGAGAATCATAGACCCTCTTCTATATGACAAAATCCTTTGTCTTTTTAGGAGAATTTCTGTTTACAGGTAATTTTTTCTCTCCCCTTACGAAAAAAATTGTTTGTAGTTTGTGTAGTAGGGCTGGCCATCATCCCATGGAGATATGCACTGATTTGCCAAGAGCCTCCCCACCTGAAGCTTCTGCTGTGCTTAGCTGCTTGCAGAATTCCTTCTTTCAGATTGCATGCCATAGTTCGTTTGTGAATATTTGAAGTTCCACCAAATAAGTAACCAGCAACCATCTGATGTTTTTGTCATCATCTCAGTGTCAATCCCAGCTGGGTGAATCAATCAATTTGCGTTGTTTTCTTGGTATGGTGGGGATGTGTTCATAAGCTATAAAAGTAGTTCCACTTACCTGTAGAACACCAGTGCAGATTTCTGCAGCAAAAGAGAAGTGTTCATCTGCTGTGTGAAGATGCATTTTGTCACTTACTCTTACTGTGTGACAGATGAGTCTTGCCTTTTTGAACATTTTAGCTGTTGTTCATTAGGCTAGAAATGGCTTTAGTGACACGCTGCAGCTAAAAATGTCTGTGTGGAGCATGAGATGTTTGACTGCTGTGCATGTAGTATGTTGTAGTACAGTTTTTATGTAGTTTTTCTTCATGGGAGAAGATGTCTCTGTGACACAAGTCCAGTGAAAGAGTTGTGTTCATCGTTTACCAGCTGTGTGGTATATACCAGCATATTAAATAGCCTTTAATACTTCAGCACAGAGTAACTTTCCAGGTTTTTCTGTGTGTGCGTTCCTCCCCTATGGCTGCAGACTTTCCTCAGGTAGTGATGGGTGGGAAACGTGTGCATTTCAACAACAGCACAGAGCCTCAGTAAAAGTTAATACTGGTGTTCTCAGGAAGGGATTTTACATAGAGTGGCTGAAGATGGATTTGGTGTCATTCAGCAACTGAAAGATTAAATAAATAAGTAAATTGCCATGTTATGCATCCAAGAATTTTAATTTAAACATATTTTTGCATGAAAAGACCATTGTTTATATATAGGGTCTTCAACACATCAGTTTACATTTTTGAACTTAATTTCCTGTTTGCTAACTTATGAGTGAGAGACTGACAAAATTTCTTATCCACTAACTTGTGCTTGATGTTACTAATATTTGTTAGACAGAGCAAGGAATTTAGGATGCCAGTCTGAGTGCTGCTATGTTTGTATTGTGACTGTTCTGGAAAAGTAATAGTGAGACAGCTGTAACATGCAAGTTTTCTCTTTGATGTATACTCTACAGTTTTTGTTCTGTTTAAACGAGTTTTGAGCAAATCTTGATTCCTTTTTGAGTACTTAGAGTGAAGAGAAATGGAAGATTTATTTTAAAACTTCAGTTTTCTTCCAGAAGTTACTTATGTTTTATGGTTCTTTGATAAAATATATTTGGTTTGTAATTTACCTGCAGTGACAGGAGGCTTCGTAGAGGCTATAGCATCTTCTCATCTCTCCTCCTCTCAGTACTGCTTTGCATGGTGATGTAAGATGTGGGAGAGTTTACACAGCCTTGCTCTAGCTTTTCAAAATGCAGATCACTGCCGAGGCTTTCTCAGTCTTTTAGAGAGATTAAAAGAAAAAAAAAAAACCCAAACCAAACAAAAAACCCACAGCCTTTTGCTGCTGTCCCTTCCTTCATCCCCACTTTCCAAAAAAAAAAAAAAGAGGTAATTTGGGAATAGGGAACATATTCTATTTTATGGTGAATGTTAATATGATAATTTCCACTTCTTTGTTTGCATGTGTTTGTTTTAGGATCAACAGCAGAAGGTGATCAGCCTCCACCTCCACAAGCTTCATCATCTTTCAGCACCTCCTCTTCATCATCTTCTGGGAACAGACAAAGAACTGAGATTGGATCTTTTCTTAGAAAAAAGAAAACTAGTGATATTTACTTTGTTACTCTTGTGTGGGCCATTGTCATTGTTCAGATCTGGCTAAATTTTTGGATTGTGCAGCTGTTGCCAGTGCCATTTGCAGGTAATAATCAAATTACTTGTCTGGCTTCATATTAAAAAAAATAGGAGGAAAGGCTTGTAGGCTTGTATGAGTTTTAAATAAAAACTTTTTCAAGACTTGTTAAGCCAAGATGAACTGTAGCTTCAAAAAGGAGGATTGATGTGCTCTGTCTATTACCATGTAGTGGACAGCTCTGTTAAATTGCTTTGCCTATTGGCTGTTGTAGTTACCTGAAATAATATAGTGCCATACCTTACCTAGTAAGAATACTTCTGGTTTAGACCAGTTAGTTTTTCTTCTTCCTGAGGTCAATTCTTTCATATTTTCACACCTATAAAGAATATTTTAGCTGTTATTCAGTAGTTGAGTAGAGCTCATGTTAACTTTTAATTTCTGTTAAAAAAAATGGGTTGCTAGGCACTGTGGACAAGTCACAAGATAAATTTAGTTCAAGATTTAGGTCTGAGGTTAATTAGCTTTGTTGCTTCACATCTGTATGCATCTGTTCTCCTATATATCAGGCAAAAACTCAGGTAGTTATAATAGCTATCAAAAGACACTATTTTAAAACTGCATGCCACTTTTTCGTCTACTCTTTTGAGGGAGTGAAAAGGGAAAATAGGAACTCTAGGAGTATGTGTGAGCTGCTATGAATTGGAAGGCATTTCTTCAATGCCCCTACTGTAAACAAAGTGATTTTCCTAGTTTGTTTGTATTGTCTCTAAACTTCGCTTCAAATGATAGTTTTTAGTATTTTAAAATGCATTTAACACTTGAATGTAGCTATTTTCTTTTTTTACTAAGTGTGGTGGGTTAGCCCCAGCTAGTGGCCAAATACTCTCAAAACCAATCATTCTTCCAGTGTTTTATTGTGGGCTTATCCATGAGCTGCATTCCCTTTAGGGAGGTCCGGGCTCGGGATTTTCCTTGTCCCTGGGCCACAGTCCCTTCAAGAGGTGTACCTGCTCCAGCATGGATCCTCTGTAGGCCATGGTCCCTCTGAGTGGTGTGTCTGCTCCACTGTGGAGCACTTCTGCTTCCCTGGCCTTTTTGTTACCTCTCTTCATCCCTCTGTTCCTTCTTCCTCTCTGCTCACTTTTTATGTGTTCCTTCCTCTTCTCCCTGCCCAGCGGTTTCTGCCCCTCCTTAGATACATTTCCACTGAAGCACCACACCCGTGCCTGATGAGCTCAGCTTTGGCCAGTGATGGATCTCTTGTGAAGCCACCTGGAACTGTGTCTGGGACGAGGCAACTCCTGGTCTCTTCCCCTGGTGGCCACCCCAGAGGCCATCCTGCTACCAAAACCTTGAGATCTGTGCACAGTACACAAAGCTACTGTAAACCATGTGGAAATTGTGACTTGGGATCATACTTAGAGATTTGAAGGGCTGTGAACTCCGAGGCATGGAGAAAGGAACAGCTGCACCTTTGGCTGTGGCACTGTAGCAGCAGCTAAAGGGTAATGTGATGGCAAGACATATAAATAGCTGAATGCAGGGAAAGAGCAGAGAGGGGTTTGACCTTTGTTTCATTCCAGTATAGTTACTACAGAAGGTACGTCCCAGTTTTGGTGTCTGGATGTCATGGAAAATGGCAATCACAAGTGAAAAACAATTAGAAAACAAGTTTTAGGCTTATTAGAAGCAGAGCTTAGTGGCTAGTTCACTGAAAAGTCAGGGAGTAACTTAACTACTGTTCAGAAACACCTACATGTGAGGGAAAAGGAAAGCAGCAGTTAGACACCTAGACAGAAGTGAGTGTTTTAAGCTTGAGCCATACAAGTCTAGATTAAAGTACAGGTCTAAATGAAACATGAATACTGCTCCTGACAGTCATTAGGTCTAAAATAACTACCCAAACAATTAAACTCATGCCAAAAGAGAATATTTGTGACTTGTTGCCTTAGCAGTGGCACTGGGCCATGGTGTGCTTTTTTGTGGCATAGAACTGAATCATCAGGAAAATGTTACACATAGGCAGTATAATGATGAACAGAGCCAAATTTAGAGCAGTGGATTACATTAAATGTCACAAGGTGAGTGATGATAATCTGCATGGCTAGAAGAGAGGTAATAGTAAAAATACTAGGAAAATAGGAAGGCTAATACAGCAAGTTTCCTTACAATGGTTCAAGTTTAAAGAGACTAATACTAACTTGAGGCACTTCTGAGACCTTAAAGTGGATGCTTCTAGTATGTAAAAAACCCCCAAAACCTTAAATAGAAAGGTGTTAATTTCACCTGAGTTCCTTATAGTGGTTAAGAGGACTCATACAAAGTAGCATTTAGATTATTAGTAACATCTTGGTACCAGTAACATTTTTCCTTGAATGCATTTGTACTTCCGTTGGAACAAAATGATCTTTTAAAATTGCTTAGTGTAGAGGGTGGGAAAATGATACTGTAATTATACCATAAAATGAAAAGGTGAAGGAACTGCTACGAATTGAAAAGCTAAGCAGTGAACCACGTTGTGGAATACTTGCAGCATTTTGTTGAGTGATTTGAGCTTGGAAATCCTGGTATTGTCTCTTTTTAAAATCTTTCATTTGCTTCCTTGCTTGTTCTGTTGTATCCTTTTTTTTTTTTTTTAAATTGTTTTCAGGAAATCTTCTGCTTCCCGCAGATGTTTGGAACTTGTTGTTATGCAGACTTTTTCTTGTTTTGCTCACTGCTTTTTATTAACAGTCCTTTAGCTTTTCCGCTCTTGTCTCTTTTCAACTTAATATGATTACAGCTGTTTGATTGGCTGTGGCACCTCCTTTGCAATGAGTGTACAGTCATTTCTTTTAGAAGATACCGTGTAAACACTTATTCTTAAATAACAGTGGAAGATTAGAAGCCCGCTTGAGGATCTTGTTCACCTTGTAAAATGCAAGCCTGCCAGGCTTTGCTGAGCAGCAGTTTGTGTTGCGACCATGAGCTGCATTTCATCATACAAAACTTCAGCCTTTAGGTTCAGTGCTGGCACTTGCACTGTGTTTTCTCCTTTTTTGTATCTTTGCCACTCTTTTTATTAGAGAAATTACTGGATTATTCTGTTTCTTCAAGAGACTAAATCCCATATTTGCCACATGGTGGTGCCAGAGGGTAAGTGAACTAAACGTCAGCAAATCCTTGTGCTGGCTCTCCAAAACAAGAACATAAACTATTACATGTGTGGCTTGCAGAGAATAGGCTCTTATGGAACTTGGATAAATGCCCTGTAGGCAGTAAAAGTTAACCTTTTTGGCTATGCATGCCATTTTACACATCTCCAAGTAGAAACATGATGTGAATTTTTGATGATGAAGTGGTGTACTGCCAGCTGTTGTGGAGCTTATGTATGACAGTAAGTAATGAATCTGATTTGGGGAATAGTCACAATAAATAAAAAAGATTTAATAAAAGTAAAGTTACATGTAGTGATAGGAAGTTCAGTATCATGTGTTGCCAAGATAAAATGCTAATCACAATTAGCTTTTTTTACTGTTTAAAAGCAAAATCTTATCAGTAATATTTCAAAAGAAGATATAAATAGATGCTTCTTTAGTGCGAATTTCCACATGATGTGGTGTCAGTTCTTGAAGGAAAGATGCACTTTAACAACTTAGAAGGCCTAAAGCTTAAGAATTTAGGCTGAAAATTTTCTTTTATGTGTAGGGTGCTGTTAAGTTCTGATTGTGGTACTGTACGTGGAGCCATTTGGCATGGTGTGTGTGTGGATATGGAAGAAATCCACTGTATGGGAATCATGGAGTGGCACTTTCTTATCCCAGGCCTTGCTCAAGTCTGAGCTGCATTATTGGGTAGTGTGTAGTCACTTTTCTTGTGCTGTCATCTAAGTTCCATGTGGATAAGCACAGCTGCAAAGCCAGTGAGGAGATTAGTACGAAAATCACTGGCAAATTCCAGAAGTTTTTAATGGGAAATAAAACTCAAGAGTCTTTTCCTTACTTTTTCTTTGGTCTTCCAGAATATAATGGATAAGTAGTCTTGTGGTGCACCTCTGCAGTCTCTGATACTACATTTCCTTTTGTGGTTACAGTTTGGGCACTTAAAAAATTCGTGGTTCATTTTGGAGTTTTGAACTTTATGGCAAACCACTGCAAAAGTTGGTGGCAACTGGTTGAAAATTTTGTGAAGGAACGTCAGGAAGCTCTTGCTCCACGGCCCATCAGAGGACTTGGAAGTGTTATGCTAAAGCTTGACAGTAAGGTATTTCTACTTACTTCCTTAAGCAGCTTGAAAGTTTGTTTTATTCTCTGTTCACCATATTCTGAGATGCTTTAATTCTACAATAAATGTCTGTCACTAATGGATATGTCTTTCATGTAAAACTGTATCTGTTTTATGGTGTATTTTAAATTACATCTCTTCTATCACTATTCACACTTAAGTACACATTTAAATCTGTTAAATGGTTGCATGCAAACCTTTACGGAAGTCACTTTTAAAATGTTGAATCAGCTTTATAAGGTTCCTTATCTGAGTAAGGCAAAGTTCTCTTAATCTTACCTGGTTACAAAGATCTTGAACTTAAACCTAATGAGCTTTAGTTTGAAGGATAAGATGTTCCTACTTCTTATGTGAAAATTTAATTAAAAAGCAGACTGTTGTGTTTGGTAAGTAGGGCCCAAGTTAGTTCAGACATACTTGTCTGCACTGTGTGGAAGCAAAGTTGTTGCACACACTAGTATGGTGGTACGGAAATGAGTCTCCCTCTCTAAGTGAAGAAATATGTGGGATAAAGTATTTGGGAAATGCCATAGCATAAGGCTTCTGTGTTCCCCTCTCTTCTTCCCCATGCAAAATATGTCTACATTTGCATTGCAAATTGTGTAGTTAGAAAGCTCCAGAAAATTTATAAAGTTTCTTTCATTAAGAATTTTAAGTTTTCACATAAATGGATAGATAGATAATTTTGCTTGTGATAGCTATGGCACTGTGTAAGAATGTGCTTTCTTTAACTCTGTTGTTATTGTTGAAGTATTCTCTGCTCTGGAAAAAACCTTTATCTTAGGACTTCTGTAACTGAAGAGCTGAACCATCTAAGTACATTTGTCAGAGCATCTGTACCTTGGCAGATTGGTCTTGCAGTTTATTGCTCAGAATTCCTCCTCCCTCAGAGGGAGGAGCTTAAGCCTGGATCTCATGGGTGAATGGATGACAGAAGGTCAACAAAAGCATTGAAATGGCTGTAGGAAAAAAGTAATGATTTCACAGGGTTCACTGAGGAAGAATTTGAAAAAGGAAAAGCCTTTCAAAGTACAGCTGTAACACAAAGTGGTTTTCCACAGGTAGTGAAAATTACTAATGTGGGGATAAAAGGTTAGATTATACAAAGCTTTCCATAAAAAGATTTTGTTCTGTAAGTAAGAAGACTCTCTAGACACAACGTTGACTGTATTGTTGTTTTCGTGAGTTGTCAAGTTTGGTATCCTTGTATTGTATAACTGTATGATACAGTATCCTTCCTAATTCCAGCAAGTCTTTTCTCCTTAAAGAAGGTAGGGCTTAATGTGCAGCAGAACCTCTCGCTCTTCAGCTTAAATGTACTTAAGGTCAGTTTATTCACATGTTGTTTTTGTCTAAGTGAAAGACCAGCATTGGCCAACTCATTTCCCCATCTCCGTTCACCCCTCCATTTTTTAGATGACAGCTGTTTTCCTCCTGAATGTGTGCTCTGTGTATTAAAGCAGTTTAAGTTTTCCCAGATGTTACAAGAACAGCACTTGATAATATGCATGGTTCTGTTGTCCTCATTTGTGCCTATTCTAATTCTGTTTCAGCCAGCATTTATCATGGGTGGCTGGGATTATATGTAGTCTTCCAGTGCTTATCACACTAATACTGCCATATCTTTTAAGTTGTACTGGCTTTGCTTATTCTGTGTGTTGCAGGATGATGGATGCATGGTATCTCAGAATTTGGGAAGCAATGCCACAGGCTATTGGCAGTTACATTTTTTGTAGGGACGGGGAAACAAGAGGAGTGAAAATTACATCCTTGTAAGATTTTTTTAAAGTTGTATTACCGGATGTTTTGGCTTCAGTAGGCACTGTGGAAGACAAAGTAAAAAATACACAAACACAAAATAGAGATTTGAGGAGTAAATTGTTACAGCTTACCTTTTATGGGTGTGTGTGAGAAACCAAGACAGAAGGATCATTTCCTTTGCAATTAGAAGTTAAATTTTTAATATTTTGTTTTTAGCTTAGTAGCATACTTTTTGTTGGTATGCGAAGTTAATTGGAAACTGAATCTTAGTATCAAGAGATATTGAGACTCTTAGCTAAGTAGAACAAGCCACTGACAAAGTCTTTTTCACAACAAATACTTAGTGGTAGTACTTGGGCTGGCAAACATGGTGTGCCCAATTAGGATAAAGTTCCAGATTTGAGTGAAATGTAGTGGGAATGAGGAACATATCTTAGAGTGACATGTCTTTTTCCCAAACAAATTTTAGGAGGCTTACGTAGATAGTCTGGAAAATAACCTGTCGTGAGAAATGGGTGAGTACTGCTCACACATGCAAATCTCAGCTTTACTGATAATATCTGTTTTTTAAACAAAACCATCAAGAAAAGAACTGCTTCTCTTCTTTCACAATTCTCATTTACCCCTGGTTCTCCTGGAAGTGCAGAGAAATTTGAAATGAAGAGAAACTCTGGTCAAGAGGAAGGAAATGGCATTTTATTATTTTTATAAGCCATAGGTCAGTCTTGGTCTGATTGTGTCTCCTTTAAATGTGGACTATAACAATAGGATGTCGTTACTGTATTCTTTAGTCCTGGCTGTGCATTTGCCTCATGGAGAGTCAACAGACAGCAGTTCAGATGTGAGAGACTTCCTGGAGGAGAGAGTAGGCAGGATTCTCTTGTCAGCCACTGAACCATCCTAAACTTAATAGACAGGGGTATCATGTGTGTTCTTATCAGCAGTAGAGAATGAATGAATAATTTTATTTACTGATATTTTTTTATTTTAAAGAAGATTGTTGTCTTACAATATGATGACTGCAGTTTGATTATGGAATTTGTGAGGGAGTTCAGCAGCGTTGGCAGTGACTCAGCTGCATGCACTGGACTTTCACTCCTTGAAATGTACTAATATTTTACATGCATGCTTTCTGATATGCTTGAGTGAATAATATAGTTGTTATATGCTTTTTCTCTGTATAGTGCACGAGAATTTTATACGTGGGTTATTTAGATTTTGGATTTTTGGATAAAGTCAGCTTCTATTTCTTCTGTTGCCAAGTTCAGCACATAGTTTAACCAACACAGAAAACAAGCAGAATCTCTGCCAGTACTTACATTATTACAGAAAATACTTTCATAGACATGTAAGATCTTAGATGTATAGTTTTCCAATAAAATACTGGAGAAGTGGCTATAGACTTTTAACTTTGGATGACTTGAAGATGAGAATTAAGCTGTAGCCTACTTTCAAATGTAGGTCGATTACATTTGTAGAACTACTTAAACATGAGTATTGTTAAGCTAATAGGCAAGTAGAGCCTCCCAGGTATTGTCTAAAATGTTAATAAAAAATACTGTTATTTTGGATATGTAATGTTGTTTCCTAGTTACTGTATTTATCATCCAATTCCCAGAGGCTGAAATTACAGAAAAATACCAAAGACTTCCTTTCACATTCTGCTAAAATCTTATGGCTGTTTTGTTGTGTTTTGTATTGAATTGGAAAGTGGAGCAATACAGCTATGAGATCTATGTTTTTTCCAAAGCGAACGTCATGTACAGATAGTAGGTTTTAAAGTGCAGAAGTAAAGTTAAAAGTATGTCATTGAATCAGAAAACAACTTTCCCTTTTTCCAGAGATAAATTATTCCATACGTGAAGAGGTAAAGTAGAAGTAAATTCTGCAGTGTCAGTTTGAGGCTTTTGAAGCCTTGTATTGATTTCTCTGACTGTGACTTCCCATAAGTAACAAAAGCTAGTAAATGTGGGTACTTGATGGCATATTTTATTTTCGTATTTCCTAATGCTCATGTTTCTTTGGAAATCTGCTTCTAACTTAATCAACATTATGAGATTTTTATTAATTTGAAATATTCTTACCTTTTGTTTCCATTGGGAGCTAATGTAATTTCTGACAACTGGCAAACATGCTAAATTTACTGAGAATTCAATGGTCTTGTTTTCAGGGAGAAACAAACTTTGGTTATGTGATCTCAATCTCTAACACAGATGAATAACAACATTAAAGCTCTTCACTGTTGTGACTATGCTGCTACTTGATTAGTAATGTTTAGAATTAAGAGTATAGTTCTATATAAACTAGGTCCTGAAATGGGTATACTTTAGCATGTGGATGAGCATTAGTAAAGAAAAATAACTTTAGTGCAGAAGGAGAAATTGACTGTTGATAAGTGCAAAAGGAGAAATTGACTGTTGATAAGTGCAAGGAGAATTACATGAAATCTGTAAATTTATATGATCTACAATTTGCTGTTGTATGTATATAAGACTTAATTATGTATTTGATATTGTGCCATTGAATATGAATGCTCTAATATGAATGTAGTACCAAAAAACCATATGAAATCTGTTCAAGAGTAATTGGCATAATAGGAGTGTTTTGAAATGCATAGAATGGGAATATTTGAATGCCTGAATGGGAGTATTAATGCCATAAACTAGTACCTCATGTTAGGATTTGGTGTTTTGTTGAAATGCCCTTCTCAGAGTACAAGTTCTGCTCTGAAATCTGATGATAGCTCACAGTATAATTAAACTGGAATTGTCCAGATTGTGCTGATAGCTCTGTTAATGCCATTAAAGTTGTTCATATTTGTTAAATCCCTCTTTGTTTCAAAAGTGCATGTTAATAGTAGCCCAGGTTCTTGCATTAGAATTTGTTATGATCTTTTCTTCCTATTGCAATTTACCTTTGTGTGTAGAACAATTTCATTTTCATTCTGTGGATGACTTTGCCTGCCTCTCATTGCTTTTTTTCCCTATTACTGCATTTTTCAATAATTTTCCACTGTGTTGTGTTTTTTTCCCTTTTCTTCCATCTCCGCCTGCCACTGACAAGCTGTGGCATTGGCTTAATAAGAAGGTAAATAGAAAAATTGTGATTCCAGCTAATGGATTCTGTGGTTTTGGGAAGTTTTATTTTTTTTTTTTTAATATATGTATTTTTTTTATTTTGCAGCATGATCACTCCTTAACATGCCTTGCTTCATACAGATTTCTCTCTCAAATGCCTCTTTTCCAGCTCTTGGTATAAGCTACTGAAGGTCATATAATTCTATCTGATCTCTTCTACTCCAGTGAATGCACATAGTTAATTGTTTAGCACAGCAGAGTATTGCATTAGCCTTTCAAGGGGTAGAGTGATTTAGGGGCACTTTTATTTAAGAATAGTTGATCTCTGCCTGGTCCCCACTTGTACTCCTAACAAAACCAGTTCTCTCCCAGTCTGGAGAGCTGTTCTCTGCTCAGAGAAAGCATCAGTTAACCGGATTACCAGGGGAATGGTGAGGGTGTGAAGCACAGTTGTAAACTTGTCAGTGCTTGCAAATAGTTCATGGACTGGTTTCACTGAGTCTTTTTCTTTTGAAGTGCCAGACTTGCCTGTGTACACAGGCATAGTGTGCAGTGTACTAGGAGTGAATATATACAAAATGAGACTTTGCATGGCCTCAGAACTGCTGAATCTTAACAAGCCTGAAGGGAAGAAAAAGGCTAGTTAAAAAAAAAAAATAGGTAGTTGGTATAGCTAATTTTTTTCCCTATTGTGTGACTTTTAGAAGTGTGTGATATGTTTTCATGATTCAGTTATAACTGTCCATGAAGAGGGGCATTTTTAATGTTCTTTTGCCCGTGACTGTATTTCTTCTGTTTTAAAATTACATTTTTATTACCAACTATGAAATGTTTATCTTATGTGAGTGACTTATGGTTAGTAAATATGTGCAACCATAACCTGTCATAATTTTTTTTTTTGTTAGATACTGGTTTGTTAGCAGAATTCAGGTGAAGAGCTGAGTTTGGTGACTCACAAGAGAAAGTGTAGTCTCAACTGCTTTTTTTTCCTGTAATTTGTCATTTTTGTTGAAAATTCATATGAATAGATATGGGGTTTTTTTTCCTTAATACTGGTAGGTTGCAAAAACCAATTTAACTGCAATAGCTTTTAATGCTAAAATGTCTGGATTTTATTTTTAGTTCAGAAACCTGCATTATTTGGCAAAACCCTGTGGATATAATTTCTTAACAGAGTGTGATTTTTTTTTAGTTCCTTGGAGTTATCTTTGAAAACTATTGGTTTACTTTACAGTTTCATAAGTAGAAATCCTGAAAGACCTGTAGTATTACATACAGTGTTGACTTCTGTGCATGAACATACAGTAATAACATAATAATCAAGATTTTTTAAAAAATGAAAAAAATGTGCAACCAGTGGGTTCATTTTGTTGTGTGTAGTGTTTTGGTGTTTTTTTTTTTAAATAAAAAAGAAATGCCACACTGTACCCAAGGCAAAAAAAGGAGGGGATTTGTACTACAGTACACTGGCTGCAGTTAAAAGATGATTCCTTTTGTGCCTTTCTGCTTTTTTGCCTGTCTTTGAAGGGGTGTACTTCAGAGACCACAAAGATAAATTTCTGATAATCCAGCAGGAAATTAAAAATCATATGGATATGGCAGAGTTTGAAATGATGGTTGATTATGACTTCTAGTGATAAACCTTGGCTTTTTGATTCCCGTTTGTAGCCCAAAATACAGAATAGATTCAGTCAGTCTGGCATAATTTGTTCTTAATAACATTCTCTGTCAGGAATCTTTAGTCTTTAAATTCTTCTGCTGATTTTGGAGGGATACTGATGTAGGTAGGCTTGAGACCTCACACAGGCTGTTCTCTACTTTTTCTAGCTTATCTACTCAGCTGATTCATTTCAGCATAACCTTGGGATGTGTTCTGGTTATGGACTTCCACTTATTCTCTGCAGATTATATTAATGAGATGGCATCTTCAAATATTAACTAGGTAAAGGGAAATGAGAAGTCTAAGGAAAAAAATCCTCATAAATAGTGGAGCTGTTTACAGGAAAAAAAAAAAGAAAGTCCATGTTGGTAATTTTATGTAGATTTAATAAAAAATGAAGTAGATGCCTAGGTGTGCTTCACTGTTTGGGTAATGTAGTAAATTAAACATACTAGAAAAACTGCTGCTCTGAAGGCTATGCAGTATGAAACCTGCAAATATTAATTCATAGATGATGTATCATGCTGCATAACATGGAGAACTTGTCTACATAGTAGGATTTCTGATTTTTAAGTATGGACTGTAGTTCTGTTACAGCTTAGTGTAATATGGTTTTTGTCATCATCCAATAGTTGAAAGAGAGGGAGTACTTGCAAATTATTGAGGAGCTTTTTAATAGAATGTAACTCAATCATAAAAAAAACTTTTTACAGTGAGCTAAATTAAAATAGAAGCCTTGATAACCTTTCCTTTCAAAACTGTGACGATTGAAGATAGTTTTTTGTGGACAGTCTATCACAAATCAGTAATATTTCGGTTTGGTTTCACAAGTGTGACCTTCTGTACCTTAGGAGCCTGGCTTTCCTTTGCCTTTGCATAATCTCAGATGCTGTGGCAGCCTCAGCTTTCTGCTGTTGACTAACTTTAGATTAGAAGCTTGGAACCAAATATAAAACTTCATGACCTCTGGCTAATGAGTGCGTTTAGTCAGTACACGTTTGCGTCTGTGTGCATGCCCATGGTTTACAAGAAGGGTGTAAAGAGAGGTCTGGCAGGGTTGGGGTAAGGGTGAAGTCTGGACCTGATTCAGTGATAAGTACAACCACACAGGCATTTAACAGTGCAGCTTCCCTGCAGTGAGTAGCTTACCTGCATTACCTATGCATTATTTAACATGAGTGTGAAAAGGTGAGGGGTTGCTAAGAAGTGTTGTGGGCTAATGTAGGGGAAGTATGTAATGCTAAGGAAGTATGTTTTAATAGAAGAAAAAAAAAAGTAAATATAGCCTGAATGTTGTCCATCTGCTTTTACTTGTACAATACTCAGTCCAATTTAGTCTTCTGCTCTGATATATCTGTACCACTTAAATAACTTGGATCCCCTTAAGTCTATGTTGAGAGATGTAATTGCAGTACCTGTAGGCTTGCCAAAGCTGGCTTTCATCAGGCTTCTTTGGGCTACCTGCCTGAGTAAATAGAGACAAGGTGGGCTTGCATGGCTGAGGCTGCTGCTGGTACCAGTACATCATCAGTGCTGCCATGACTTTATTAACTAGATTACAGGTAATCCAGGATTTACATGTGCTGCAGCTGCCCCTTAATGGAAGTCAAGGCATATTTAAATTGTCAGTAGGAGTGTCTGGGAAAGACACCTTGTGCCATCTTGGAGAGCGTCCTCGTCCTGGTCTTCTGGAGCTTGACCTTCCAGTAGTTGCTACATTGCAAAACATCTAAAGCATTCAGCCTCACCTCCACTGAGATTTCACCTATTGGATATCCCTCACACTGAGGGATCACCAAGCCTAGCATTTTGGAAATTTCTGACAATACTTCCAGTTATATGGATTAAGTGAATCTGATTAAGGTGCTATATGTTGTAAGACTACTGGATTGCTTTAAACTCTGACTTAGAAAGTAAATGGCAGTTCAAACTTCTGAAATGATGAGGGTAGCTTTAATTTTTAATAGCTTCATTTTTAAAGTCCTTGCTATAAAATTTTTTCCTCCTGCCTATCCAGTGGTGCTTTCTTGGTGATATTTTTTATTTCTGTTCTTTGAAACAAGGACCTTCATTTCTTGCTTCTCTTGCATAGTCACTAGATGTACATGAGGCTTGGAAGGACACAGCAAATCTCATTTCAGTCTTACTTCCAAAGAGGTAACTCCTGTATGTATGCCCTGTGTAGGGGCTGCTCAAAGTTTTTCAGAGAGCTACGGTACTGCTGCAGGCAAGTCACTTTCCTCCAGCACTGGCAATGCATTTCTCATGGCTGAAATATGTTAGCAATGCTGAAAACCAAACTTAGGTTAGAAATACCAAAGACAAAAGATTTTTCACACTCCCTTGTGTTTTCTGAGTTCCTTTCTGCAGTTCTTAATGTAGTATAGACTTTGTTACAAGAACTTGTGTTAATTTAGATAAAACAAGGAGCTGGTTGTAAAAACTTGAAGTTTAAAAATAATTACTTGTTGTACATAAAGTGTTCAGATACTACTGGATGAACACACACACAAAAAAATCCTTTTTTCCAATAGGAGATCTGACTTCAGTGTTGACCAATTCAATCATCACACAGCAGTCTGAGAAGTTTGTTGTTCCAGGGTCAAGTTCATGTGTAGGGATAGGGTAAATAATGAAGAAAGAACTAATGTAAACCATTAGCATGCATATTAGTAGTTTTATAAGATCTCTAACTAAAGAGTTACCAACTTAATCGTTGAATAGATAACTTGTACTCAAAAATGCTTTTGCTTACTACACATTGGCTTTGACCACAGTTCTTGTGAATCACAAATTTTACAATTGTGCTGTTGCTTTTTCCTGTAGTAATGCTAAATGGAATAGAAATAGACCTAGTATTTGAACCATAGGAGCTAGAAAAATGTATTTGGTCATGCTTGCATGTGCTTTCACAGCTTTTCATGTAAACAGTCAATTTATGTATGAGATGAAGCTCAGCTTGCCGTGTTTCAGAGCGCTCTGCAAAGTCGGGTGACTGAGCAGTTTCATTGTTTTGAATGATATTATCAGAATTCTCTACTCAAATGTGTTATCACCATTTGCTTATGAACATGTATAGGATGGACCTTTTTGTAAACTGATAGAACAACAAACTGTTTCCTGTATCAGTCAGTTTAGCTGATGCATGCTTAATGCTGAGCATCCTCCTGAGACTGGAAGTGGATAGAAATAGTTGGTGCTGAGTAATTGCCCTGATATTCAATAATGTAGAACCCCACCTTCCCATTTCAGTTCAGAAGGTGATGAGGCAGCTTTAAAAATTTTATTACTTACAAAACTACCTCATTTGTCATCTAGATGGCTCTTAGCTATTCAAATCTGAAAGTTATGGTTGTGTTTTAAAGTATACCTTGATAGCTTTGAAGTCGTGTGCAGACAATATCTGTAAGTTTCCAAGTTGCTGAAGGACAAGAAACAAAGACAAATTTCTGGGTTCTAGTTGACATGGAAGTCTTCTTTAGGTACTTCTCTAGGTCTAGCAAGTAACTTTTGAATTATTGCTTGCTTTGCAGAGAGCTTGCCGTGTTGTGTGGTAATGTGTACATGTTTTTTGCAAAATCACATGTCATACCATGACCTTAATCATGCTAACATCGCTTGTTAATTGTTCATTTCCAAGCTTGGGCATAAATGCTGTTTGATTAGAGCCTGATTTTGTACTGTGATTGTAAATAAAAATAACATTACTGTTGCATAACATATAGCATTGCTTTCATTAAAGATTGATTTATATGCTATAATTTGTTCTTTTTTTTTTCTGCACAGATTATCGTGTGGTTGGAGAAAATGCTAGATAAAATAATCAGCATTTTCATAATATTTTTGCTGGTAATAGGAACCCTTCTGCTAGCTCTTCTCCTTACTGCAAAGGTACAGTGTGCTAACAAATATAATCATAAAGCTCATTTTCATTGCTGATGAAGGTTCCTGATACTTATACGAGATTGTATAACTTAAAGAATTTTCCTAAATGTTCGGGAGCTAATTGCTCTGTAGTTGAACTTGTAACCATTCTAAGACTATAAAATATACAAAAATATATCAAAATCTCAATGTTTATATTTCTTTGTATTTCTGTGGTTTTTATCTGTGTGACAAGGCTAATATATAGACGTTTGGAAATATAAATTTTTTTCTAGTAAAAGAATTACTAGCTTACGTGTTACAGGAACAGATTTGTTTTGCATCCTGTTGACTCTTTCTTTGTCAATAGAAGAACCACTTAGAATTTTTTCTCCTTAGTTTACCTAACATCAGAAACATTTGCAAAATAATTAAGGTGTGTTTGTCAATTTGTTTGTGTAATTGCCTATAACAACCTCATGGTATCCTTTTCTGAGTTAAATGTACTGAGATTCATGATCAAGTGTTCTCTGAAGTTGATTCTTGGTTTATGGTTGAATTTAGGTGGGGTTTTTTTTGCTCACCAGAAGAGGTCACTCATGTACTTTTTTTTCCTTAATGGAGCTGTGTTCATACTTGAAACAGTCAATGGAGATTGAATGTTTGACTTGAATACAGTTATGGAACAAAGGTCAATGGTTCTGATGTCAGTCTCCTTTTTCCAAAATATAGGCGTACGTAATGTTGAGTACTTAAAATTGAAGACTTTAGGAGTTGTGCAAGCATTCCTGCCTAAAGCTCCCTTATATTCATAAAAGTACTATTAAGATATTTATAAAAGTTGTATTTTATCATTCTTGCTGAATAATTTATTTGGTCAGGCACTTCCTAGCAGGGTTGGTCATGTTAGAGCTGACTATTCATTAGTTCTTGCACTTTTTGATCCGTGGCTTAAAAAGTTGTATCTGAAACTTTGCTTTGTATTTTAGTGCTTCTCTTGACAGCACTGCTGTTACTGTTGAATTGTTTTCCACTGATGTCATAAGGTTTAATTTCCATTTGCTATTACTCATGACCAGAATTTATTATTGTGTTGACTAGGTGTTTCTTGGATTAATAGAACTTCTTTCTTCATAGTGGGTTGTTTGCGCTGGAAGAATTATTTTTTAAATGTACAAGCTGGTCACTGCATTCCTTCTCACCGTCCCCCTGCCTCCCCACCCTCTTCCCTTAATACTACTCCCCCTCCCAAAGAAAAAAAAATCTTTCTGAATGTAGGAAGAGTTTTAGTTTGCATTGCATAACCTTTCTCCTCTCTCTCTTGAATTTAGGTACATCAAGAGAGCGTTCACATGATTCAAGTCACAAGCAGCTTGATCAATGAGACGGTAGCCAGTCACCCAGAATGGGCAAAGTAAGAATGCTGAAGTTAAGTGAATAGTGTAGGGTGGATGAACAAGCTTCCAGGTGCTCTTATGCATAATTTTTCATTTAAAAGTCCCCTAGGTGAACAGAAATGTCAGTATCTCTCCCAAGCTAAACTCTCACACAGCAGAGGTGTTTATGCATCGCTCTGGAGGACTGTCAGTGTGGTATCTCATTTGACAACTGGTTGGCTTTTGGTGGTGAAGGATGGCTGTATGAACTTTTCTAGCTACAGTTGTGGAGAAGAAACTTTTATAGTGCAGAGGATGAAGAGATCTGTATTTTGTCCATTTTTCCTGTGAAAGAAAAGTGCTGGCAAAGAATGCTCTCGCTAGAAAGTTTCAAGATAGAGCTAAATTGTTTTTTTAAATGTAGAGAGATGGATGTGGAGTACATTTGAAGGAATAGGAGTTGAAGATGATGTTCCTGGAGTCAACCGAAGAGGAGTTCAGGGGTGGCTGCGGGGGAGTTTGGTGTGAATCAGTTGGGCAGAGCCATTCCTGTTAAGGGAAGGTGTGTGTAGTGTTTGCAGTGGGGACTTGGTAAGGTTTAGTCTGTGTAATGACTAAAGTAAGCATGCAGACAAGTAGAATGGGAGAGAGATGGTTTTGAGAGAAATGCATCTGGAAAAAAACGTGGGCACACTGGTGAGCAGAGGAGTTATTGCATGAACATCAGAGGGGGAATAGGTGAGACTGAAAAGTGTGATTTTAAGGGGAGCATGTTCCAGGTGGCTTTCATTCTGCTTCAGCTAAATAGACATCGGGCAAATGTGAGGTACCAATTTAATGACAGTGAAAAAAGATCTCTCCAGAATAAGAATGGTTGACTTTTTCAAGGACACATTCTAAATGAAAGTGATGGTGGTTTAAGAAGATTGAAAGAAAGCAGATGCTGTATTATAAGAGCAAAACAATTTTTCAAAAACAGAACTAAAAGGATATAGTTAATAACCACTATAGTAATACATGCTTTAGCACTACTAAAGTAATCACAATCATGAGAACAGAAAGCATTTAAAGCACTTGGTTTTATTCCTTCACAGTAACACACGGTATTGTGTTGTTTTGCCATAAGGTGGAATTATGTGGGACTAATGGAGATGGAAATTTGGCTGTCAGAAGCTTATTTGGATAATGAAACTACTAGAGTACTAGTTAAATAATTTTCAGAATTCTAGCATAACTTTTTACTTCCAGTGTTTGCACCCAAATTTGAAGTATCCATAACATTATATTTTAGTTCATTTAAGAGTAAGAATACCTCTTGCCAAATCCATGAAGCTTCACCAGATTTCAGAGCTCGATGCTCGTATTATGTTTAGAGGTGAGTGACTGAAATATCTTGGAATTCCAATCTGGAACATTTCTGAAGCATTATACAGGCAGAAGAACTTCCATCTCCAGTCTTCAGTCAGGTGAACAAATACAGCAGTTCTGTTTCCTGAATGCTTTCATTTTGTTTTGGAAGGGCTCCAACAAGTGCCATTGAATCAAGATGTCAGAAGAAAGTCAAAGCAGAGATTATGTGCCCTGTATTCATAAGTGATGAAATGTTGGCAGCTCAGTAGGGTTGCATTGCAGATAAAATGCAAGCAACTCCCATTGCTTGAAAGTGATGTGAGTCCCTGAAGAAATTCACAAGCAGGTGGTTTGGTGAGGACGTAGAAATAACTGATCTCTAAACCTTTTGTCAGCTGGTTGTTTTTCATGGAAACTACATTAACAGTTTACATTCAACTTATAATTCAAAAGGTTATGTTTGCAGCTAGATGAGACTGCTTCATACAGTATTTTTAGGAAACACTGGGGAAAAAAAATGTTGTGTGAATAGCACATGTACAGATTGAAGAGCAGATCTCTTTTGAAAAAGTTGAGATACCAATTTAATTAAGGTTTCAGGAACCTTGGAGGATTTTAAGTGCAATGATGTGCCCTAGATTTAATTGTGCTTTGCTTGTGGGAAGATCTATTCCTTGATATGTAGAATGCAACATTCGAGTTGTAATAAGTTTATATGTATTTAACTGTAATGATTTGTTGTTTCAGAATGTTAATTTGCAGTGTGTTTTGGGTGTAATGAAGTGGGTATAATATGTAACAATTAACTTAGTTTTCCCTCTTTAAAATCCACCCCCCTCAGCTGGCTCCCAGAAGCCCAGGTCATTCAGAAGGCGCTCAATTCTGCAGCTAACAACGTATACCAGTATGGCCGAGAATGGATCACACACAAGGTAAGAGTGAGCTGTCAAAAAGCTGAAATTCTTTGGGCTTTTTTCATTTCTTCATAAAAGAAAAAAGAAATAAAAATACCTTTGTCAGTAGTTCTTTCCCATGTGTTTAACCGTTGTGTTGACAGATCTATTCTTTCCACTCTGATTTGGGACTTTTGAAGGAAGAGTAGGAGTGATTTCGGTAGTCTTTTCTATCAGGGGATAGTTTACTTTTAAGAACTGAAGAATCTGTCATCATTCTAATGATTCCCAGTGAAAATGCATCAAATAAATGGAGTATTTTTTTAAACTGACTTTGGCTGTCCTGTTACAGACAATGTAGACTTCTATTCTGACCACTGCTCCTCTCTTTCCCTAATTTCTGTGTGGTCTGGGTGTGGTATACACTGGACATTTTTTTTAATCATAATTTGTATAGTTAAGCTAACTTTCTTCAAAAGAATTTGCCAAGATTCTTATTCATATATTTGATATCTAGCACACATCTCAAATTATTTGAAATATTTACTCTAAAGATGTGATCAAAGGTTTTGGATTAAGAATTTTAGAGACAGCATGTGTTTTTCAGTGCAGAAAGAAGTCCTTAGTGCAGCAGAATGTTTTTTTAATAAAGTCTTTGAATTGTGAACCATTTTGTCTGAAGTGTGTATTTCATACTGATACTAATTTTTCTAATAACTTGTGTTTGAAATGTGCCTTTACAGACACTTTATGTTACTTTATGTTACTCATCAAGTGTGAAGTTCATCAGTGGATACCTGCTTTGTTCTGTCCTGTATAATAAAAGATTTTTATGTGTTTTAGCTCCATAAGATTTTAGGAGAAAAAGTAAATAACACTGCTGTGATTGAAAAACAAGTGCTGGAGCTCTGGGACAGGCTTTATCACTCTTGGTTTGTGAAGGTGGGTAACTTATTTAAACTATCACTTAGTACTCTGACATAATTATGCTGCATATGCATTTCTGAGGAAGAGATTAGCAGAAAATTGGAAGGTCGAGTAAAGGTTGGTAAAAAGAAGGTAAAAATTTCAAATGTGTAAGACACATCATTCTAAAATCACAGTTTTAGTATAGCCAGAGCTGGGTTCTACACTTAAGTAGTTAAGTGTGGTTTGATGTGTGCCATTTTACAGTCTTCTCACTTCTTACCATTAGTATTTCATAGTTTGGCACTTTCTGCTGATTACTCGGATTGTTGAGGTCTTGGGGAAGGGCAGCTGTTCTTCTGCATGATTTGTGTAACTTTTATTAATTGGAAATTGTGAGAAAGTAATTGTCCTCTCATTAAGTTTCTTACAATGCATTTTTGTAGCCGTCTTATAATGGGTTCTGCACACTGAATCCTGAAAAGGTCCTAAGAAATCATTGTTATGTTGCCAATGCTGCTTGCAGTTTAAAGGAAAAAGCAATTCATTAGCCATTGTGCAATGGAAATATCAAATCCAGAAGTCATATTCCAGACATACTTCTATATATTTAAATGATTGTGATTATATTAACCATTTCTTTATGCAGTTATTCTTCAAGTACCTCTAAAATTCCAAGATGATCTCTGCATTAAAGAAATAACAGTTTTGGTATAGAACTAGATGAACAGATGATAGGTCTCCATACAGTTTACAAATACAGAAGGCTTATTTGAGGGAGATTTTTGACTACTTAGAAAACTATTGTTTCTACTCTAAATAAATTGCTGGCTCAGAAGAAAGATCTCTGTTGGCAGTGGGTTGTTATAGAAGGTTACTAGTAGCGCATCACAAAGTGTAACAGTGCATCTAGAGAGAATTGGTAATTAGCAGAAAATATAATGCTCTTAGATAAATCAGTGCAGGGACCACACTTGGAATGTTATTTGCCATGTGTGGCAAAACAAGATACTGTCATTTTGAATGCAGGCTGCTAAGGGTAAAAGTGTGCAGAAAATTTTAACAAGTAGTGGAACGCTTTTTGTAAAGATTGGAGTTAAGAACTTGAGAAGTCTGTTCAAGACTAGGATGTTGTAGTCAGCGGGTTTGCTTAAGCTTGCTTACAGAGAATTTTGGCATCCTTCTCTGAAACACTTGTCACATTGCCAGACTGTGGCATTCAAGATGGTAATCAGGTATTATTCACTGGGCAATAGGCAACTTCATAATTAGGGAGGAGCCACTTAAGGAATTAGCTGTTGTTGCTATGGCCATGTCCTGTTGTCTTGTGTTGCAGTTACAAAGGTGTGTAGTCAGAAGAAATCCTGTGTCCAGTTTAGCTTCTAGGTTTTGTGTGATTGAACATCACCTGTGGAGAGGTGGAAACTAATAGTGAGAAGATTTGTTGCTTGGACATCTGCTTGCGTTTTTCTTTATGGGCTATACTGGGAAAACTTGTATGTTGCAAACAGTATATTATGTAGGCAAAAAGTGAAATCATTACCTCTTGTGTTCTTTGATTAAGGGCAAACCAGATACCATTGTATCAGTCAAACAGTAAAGTTAACTTTTAACAGAGGTGAATCAATACAACATACACATATGTAATTAAATGGGATAATTAACTATAGTTTTCTGTCAGATTTTAATTTTTCCAGTGTACAGAATACTTCCAGGTATTTTTGGGGATGCCAGTTAAAGCAGCTCTAAGTATTTAGATGCATGTTGGATATGTTCCTCATTAAGAAAACATCAGTCTAAAGGATTAGCTTTTGACTTTCTCATATCTCTAAATTTTATTTGAATGTCTATTTTCTTCGTTTTTAAGAATGTAACACATTCTGGAAGACACAAAGGACACAAGTGGCACATAAACCGTCAGAACAGCTGGCTTGGAGATATTCTGGACTGGCAAGATGTTGCATCATTTGTTCATGATAACATCGAAACATTTCTCTCGGTACGTATTCTTTGCACTTACTATGAAATTGGTCTAATTTTTAACTGATAGCAGTTTCTCCTTGGAGTACCACTAAGGTTATGGATTCAAGTAAATGGAAAATTATGGAAGCGCTGTTAGTGTTATTTACAATTACCTAAGCAGTTGTTGCAAGCCTATTTAAGATATAACTGTAAAACAAACAGAAATGTTTATGGTAAAGAAGCTCTTGTGCTTTCAGCATCTTCATGGATACCAGCTTCCTGGACGTCTTCCTGAGGCATGTTGTTACCTGTGTCACCTGCAAGCTGATTTTTAGTGCATTATTTTATGCAGTCTTTCCTCTTTAAAGAAGAAAACAATTGGTTTAGGTTATAACTGAGGGAAGCTATTGACTAAGAGGTTGTGAAAACAAAAGCAATAAAAGGTGGGGGGGATCTATATTTTTTGCCTCAAATTACTGTTATTTGCTGCGTTGAAAGCAGCCTATTTTTCTCTTCTTCTATGGAAGTTCTGTGGAGAATGAAATTAATATTTTACACAGTGTGAATTCCTGAATAAAAACATTTCACCTTATGAGGAGAAAAAGAGGATTGAAAGCAATCCAAATGGAAGTGTTTCACTAAAAAATCATGGTAAATCCTAAATGCTTAATACACAGAGTCAAACCCCAGTATAGTTCAGCTTCACTTCAGCTGTTGTCATTGCTATCTTCAATTGTGGAAGACTATCTTCATTGTATCTTCAATTCTGGAAGACTTCTATTTATACCGAACTGGCATTATAGCAGATCTGTGGATGCAGTTAAAGTTAATATTTGCTTCCAAGCAGTTCTTGGTTTAGACTGTTAGGAATGGATGCTTTTCCTGTGCTTCCCCAATTGCTGGTTAAATTGTTACAGATTCTACCATAGAAGAAGATCTGAGACAAGAAAGAATTGAGAGAAACTTTATTGCAGTAAAACTCTTTTTCAGTTAATTATGAAATTTGCTTGCTACTTTCTCAAAGTTGGCCGTGCATGCTTGAGGCAAAGGGTTTAAAAATGCACAGCACATCATGATTTGAAATCAATGCGGAGTTTCCTTCTAGGCAAGAGGCACAGAAGGAGGAGAAACTACCTGATAAGAGTGTGTCATTTGCAGCATTGCTGCACGGTGCTCAGAAACCGTGATGTAAAGTGTGCTTCAGTAATCTGAAGAGGCTAGAGAGAGGCTTAGAAAAGTGTAAAGAGAATAAATATTTAAAAATGAAAAACGTTAATATTAAAATTTTCATCTAGCTAACATGCTTGCTTTACTTCTAAAACCTGGTTTAAAAGTTCAAGAAAAAAGTGCCAGCAATTGACTTGCTTTCCTGTTTATTTCCAGGAACTCATTACTCATCAGCTGTGGGGAAACACCTGTCTTTTTTCTCCATGTACTCATGTCCTTAATAGCAGACTGTAAACCAGTCAGCTTAGTATAAAGCTCTAAATCCTGATTTCACATCCTTACTGGACAGCATTTTCTTTCCTGGCTTGCTCATCTACAGTGCATTGCGTAAATATTACTCACACTAATGTTTCAAATTAAAATTGATGAAAATACAGTCTCTGTTCTTGTTTAGGTCATTAAAACTTGGAGATTATGAAAATAAGAATAGCTTTTGCTAAAGTCTGGTATGTTTAAGCAAGTTTCTTCCCTAGCCTAAGATACAAAGCAGCCTTACTGTATTCAGGATTTATGTTCTTACCAGAGCATGAAAACCTTTCTCCTGATATTTTGAAGTGGAACAAGGGGTTATTAGAATGGCATACTGAATTGGGAGGGGTTAATATTTTAAATTATGTGAGTGCTTTTGGGAGTGTGTCTTCTGGGGATTTGATTTTTCTGTTGCTTAGATTATTTAGCTTGGGTTTTCCATTTGTTTGCTTTTTTCATATTTTATGGAATTCTGAGTGGGATTTAGACCAGATTAGATGATTGCTTTGAGCAACCTGGTCTAAGGAAAGGTGACCCTGCCTATGGCAGGGGAATTGGGACCAGATGATCTTTAAGGTCCCTTCCAACCCAAACTGTTCTGTCTTTTTATTTTTTGGTTGAGTGTGTTGTCTATAGAGAGAGTGATTGAACACTTGAAATCAATGCTAGCTTGCAGTTCTTGAGAATATAGCAAGACACAGTACAGTCCCAAAGCTGTGTTGACAGTTTTTTTTTTTTAACATACAGATAATTTAAAGACAATGAGATAGCTGTAAAGAACTGTGTAAAGAAGTGGATATGCAGCTCTAATGAGATTTCTTCCACTTTTGGAAAAGAATAAATGTGTATGATTACACTTCTTCTATGTAATAAATATTTGTGCATAGATTGAGTTTACCAAAAAATTATTGTCTTGCTAGCCCCTTGGCTTTTTGAAGTATTTCAGAATAGAACAGATGACAGTTTTCTCTGAAAATACAGCTATTTGACAATGTCATATTACAGCCACAAGCAGATAAGCTCTTCTCCATTGATGGAAGTCAAAGGAAGTGTTCTTCCTCCTTAATAGGAGAAGGAATGTTTGCTGTAAGAAAAATGTTAAGAGAAGACATATGCTAGTGTTTCACTTCAGGCTTTTCCTGTAATGGGAGAAATTTTCATTTTAGAGTTGAAAGCATGTAATTAAATCACTGATGTAGGTGTGCTGGGAAATTGCTGGTGTTCATTTAATTTGTAACAACATGCATCAATTCAACTTTGCAACTTTGAGTATCAGGTAAAGCTTGGAAGTCTTCTGTACCCCTCTCAAAATGTGCTGTTCATTACAGTAGTTATGCTTAGCTGTAGTTTGATGTAGACAGACCTTAATTATTTTAAAGTAATTTACTACATAAACATGTAAATTGCCTGAAGATTTAATATGAAGATAGGCTTTTCCAATTCATCACTTTGCTTTTTTTTTCTAAAAGCTTTGGTTTTAGAAAAGGCATTGCTGCCTTTTTCCAGTATTAGAAGCAGTAGTGTTAAAAACCAGCCTAATATAATCAGTGGTGTGTTTCTGAAGTGGTGTTTATTTAATCTCATTCTTGGCAGAGAGAGCAAGAGTGGAGCCTCATTTTATGCCCTGTATTTTGCACCCCATACTCCACTCTAAGGTAGTTTATCAGATGGATGAAATAGGCAGCATGTAGCTGAGACTATTAAGATTTAATTTCTGAAAGATAAAAAAGACTCATTCTTTTCTCACTCATCTGCTTTTCCATTCATAACCCTTTTTCTCCATTTCTTGTATGTTTGTAGCATTGAGAAAGTGAATTGCTGCTGGCTAAATCAGTGAATGATGACTCAGAGCTCCCTTGGTGTTACATGAGACATTGCTAATGTCTTTTTAATTTGATCTTTTGGCTCCTTGCACAAGAATACTCATCATTCCACCAGCAGGTGGTATCTCATTCAGAGATCTCCCAGACAGGAAGACAGAAGACCTTCCACAGACATACACACAGCAAGCCTCAGCTTAGTTAGGTTTCCCTTTCCATGCTTTTAGCGTGACTGATCTGTACATTTTAAATCAAGTCAGCTTCTCAAATATTTCACTGAGTTACTACACATCCTAATATTTTTCTCTGGCTCCAGTAATTTCTTCAAGTAATCTTAAAAGTTTGTAGTTAATTCAGTCAATTTTTTCAGTAATATATCAACTAGCAT